>OMLC01036112.1:0-14931 GCA_900302585.1 Regalecus glesne
CGTGAAGGTGAAAGATGTACTGAGGGAGTTCGATGCAGATGGCAGTCTAGCCCAACACAGACATGGAGAGGTGAGGAGACATTTTTTCCACATGTGCCTCCACTTTCCTGATTCACCCAGTACAGAACGTACATGTGATCAAGACAGTAGATTACAACCCACGACGCAATGCCAGGACGTTGGGGAGTCATTCATCTATATCCACGTGACGCGATATATGAAATAGAATAAATGACTCAGATAAACCTGTCAAGGGGGATTTCTCTTCTTCACATCCGTGTGAGGCTGCAAATGCAAATTCCCCTTTTAATTTTGTCCACACAACGGGCTGGCTACCCTCATGCCCCGTAAGCACAAATGAGGCTGAGAGAAGACCGTCTTTCTAATACTGTAGATCAGCCGCTGACATCGCCATGGGATTTGTGCAGGAGCCAATCACAGGACTTGTCTGTACGTGATCAATAACATAGCGGTCACGGGACTTATGTACACAAGGTTTTGTGCTGTAGGTGGAAGAAAATGTTGATCTCTGTGGCAGAGACAATGGCCTGGTGAGCTGCGTCTGCGAATGATAACGTGTGTGTGTGTGCTAATTCCACAACACTCTTGTTTTCCCTTCCCCCGATCCTGATCTCCAGTCCTGTTTTTTTTCCATTGCCTTGAGTTGTGACCATCTTGCAGCAACATTATTTATGAGTGAAGTGGCTTTGTAGGTTACCAGGCAGGGAAATGGAATGATCTCAACAAGAAATGGGGTTTGTGGTTCACCATTATCAAGGGAATGCTGGTTTTTTTAGCCCCGAGAAATGGAAATATAAAGCCACGGCAGTGATCAGCTCAGCCATTCAAGGGGGCTAGCTTACTTTCTGTCCCACACTGTGCGTTTGTCATCTCACATACTTCTTTAATGAGGACATTGGAAAGACACAGAGGATGAATTAGCATCACACACACACACTCACACACACACAGACACACACATACAGAGACCACGTCAGTTCTAAATCTGACATCTCACTGTGGTGGTAAACCACTTTCTTTTCTGTTCCCATTCATCCTTTCCAGTGTATCAATGAAGAGGGCTTCCGCCTTTTCCTGAAGACCTATTTAGAAGTGGAGGACTTCCCTGCGGAGCTCTGCCAGCGACTGTTTCGCTCCTTCCAGAACTCCGAGTCGGCCCAGGAAGACACTGCCAGTGAGCTAAACAGGAATAACTGTCTCTTTCTCAGGCAGCCGTGCGCCCCCGTGTCAAGTTACAGCCTAGCCTATTTGCCTCATAGCCCTCCATCACTCCTACACAAACCTACCAGCTTGCATATGTAGGGCTCTGCACACAGGTAGAGTAAACGCAGGGTTCACCACACTCTCACATGCACATCTCCATCTCCCTCTGCAGAGGAGGTCTTCCTGAAGGACGTCTCCTGTTACTTCTCTCTGCTGGAGGATGGTCAGCCCAGGGACAAGCTGGAGTGTGAGTCCTGATGGTGGTCTTATGTGTCCTCCTCTGTGCCACGGTGATCATTTTGAAGTGTTGACATGTCTCTCCATCTTTGTCACCCTCCTGCTTCTTCAGTCGCTTTCAAGCTCTATGACAGAGATGGGAACGGAGTCCTCGACAGCTCTGTAAGTTGTTCTCCCAGCTGCAGCAGCCGACATCAAGTGTGACATGAAGCGACACACACTTCCGACACACTTCTGTAGATATTCAGCTAAAGCTGTGTTCCAGCACCATTTTCCTGCATTTTCACGAGCTATGCACAGGATGGCTTAGACTAAAGTAAGTGCTTGTTGACTATCTAAATGAACAGGAGGTGGACAGGATTATTGCCCAAATGATGCATGCTGCAGATTACCTCGGCTGGGACGTGTCAGAACTCAGACCGGTAAGATCCAGGATACTGTGTACCTAAATGCAAGCTTCTTTAAAACAAACACAAGTCTGTGGATGCTGAATTCCCCACCGAGGGGGAACAAGAGGTAACCTCCCACAGCCTGCCTCTGACGTAATGACATCTGCTTGGCATATTGCACTATGCAAGTATAACTTGCAGAATCCAATGAGATTACCTAACAGACCAATGTCCACTTTGGCAATGGTACATGATGTTTACATCCTCTAGGAGGCTCCAAGACTTATCACTCATTTTCTATTGATGGTAGAAATGAGAGGCATCTGCGTACAAGCTGAATCCATTACACATATTCCCAGGCTTGAGTGGTGTCTGAAAACTTAGAATCCTGTCAGGAGCCTGAATGTTGTGTGATATTTGGATGCTAGTTTCTGTCATTTCATCAGGTACTGAAGGACATGATGACAGCTATCGACGCTGACAGCAGTGGCACAGTATCCCTAGAGGAGTGGGTGGAGGGTGGCATGAACAACGTTCCCTTGCTGGTTTTACTTGGACTAAAGGTACACTTGAGTTGAAACTCTTCAGTCAGTTTATTTGAATTTTTTTTTACATTTTCTCTTTTCGGCATAACTCAGGAGGTCGGGCGAGTGTCTTGTAATTGGCAGGTTGGTGGTTAAATCCTGGTCTCACAAGTGCATTGAAGTCTCCGTGAGCAAGACACTGAACCCCTAATTGCTTGGGAAAACAGATAAAAATAAGCCTTGTGGATAAATGTGGTGTCTTTATATTCTAAATATTTATTGATATGCAGTGACCCTATACAGGAGATTATTATTATTATTAATAATAATATTATCAATAATGATAATAATAATAATATGCAAAGTTGGGTCGTGGGGGAACTGGAATCTAGCTCTACTCATTAGGTGAAAGGCAGAGAAACACCCTGGAGAGGTCACCAGTCCATCATAGGGCAGTGCTCCTAGGGGAACAGTGTCTTGCTCAAGGACACTTCATCATGCTTCTCTGCAGGTGCTGGGATCAAACCTGCAGCCTTCTAATCACCAGACAACTATTCTACCCATTGAGCTATGCTACATTATTATTATTATTATTATTATTATTATTATTATATTATTATTGGCAGTTCAAATACATGGTTATTTCATAGCAAGAATCAGAATCTGTATCATTTGCCCAAGCAAGTTTTCAGATACCAAGAATTTAATTTCCAAAAGCAGTATGATCATGTATGAAGGTTCTGTTTCCTCTGTATTCCATATGAGTGGATGATCAAGTGAATGTCTCTAAATCCATGCATACAAATGGTAGCAGTAAGTAAAAGCACATCCGTGTACAGCACATAGGAGAAAGTATGCCAGGTTTACAAATCAGAGACACATTTCTAACCACAGTGATTTTCTAAAGGTGGCAGAAACAGCTTCAGCCACCCCAGAGAAATCCTGCCTTTGCATAGTTATCTGTCTGTTCCCTCCCTCTCTTTAAGGTCTTTTTGCAGACTCAGTGTTACAGGGCTGAGGTAATATCATATTTCCCTTCATGGAAGCTCTGCACCATCAGAGTGGTTTGCCGTTTTCCATTAGCTCTGCATAATCTGTGTGTCATTACAGTCTTGCCCTTGCACGACACGACACGCCTCAGGCTGATGCACTGATTATTTCATATGGTAAGGAGCGATCAATAATCACAGACCCAATCAAGGGTTGGGTCATAATGGTCTTCCTGGCCGGCGTCTCGTACTTGTGGGCTGAGTTTTGAACATTAAGAGAAAATTGAGTGTGTTAGTGGTGTTTTATGGGCACTCCTTCACTTGTCCCCAAGTGATATCAACTTGCTAGTCGTCCATGGGACTGGCGGCTTGCTGGGTTGGGTCTGGAACTATAAATTGGGTTGTGTGTCTGTGTCTCTCACTTCCACAACAATGTTAGGGACTTCCCCCTCCGAGCTATTTTCAGCCACCGACCACCATCCAAGGTCCAGGGCTCATGTATTCAGCCTCCTCACAGTTACAACACGCTGAAGTGGGGGCTACACTCAATGCCTCATGCAATCTAGATAAAAGCATTGGTTGGTATGTGATCAGATTTATGTGACCTTACAGTGAATGCTGTGAGGCGGTGCATGGTGATCTGGAGAGGCATATGTCCTGAGAAATCTCATTAAATCAGTATTAGTGGAGAGTGGGTGTTAAAACCAACCTTTTTCACCATGTATGTGTGAGAGGCTTCATGACATGCAATGCAAATTTCTAGACCTATGGTAAAAGAGGTGTCATTGACTTGCAAGCCTTGTTGGAGGCACAAAAGTGCATCACGGGGATTACATATGTGATGATCTGTTACGAGTGCAGAGAATGCCTTGATAAACTGTTAACACTCATCTGTCTTGATACAACTCACCAATGTGCATTAGCAGTGAAGATCCTAAACCATTAACCGCCTGTCTCGCTCGGCGTTGCCCCCGTCAGCCAAACATCAAAATGCTATTTCTCCTCAACCAGTGTTCCCTCTGCCCATAGATGACACAGAAAGATGGACAGCACCTCTGGAGGATGAAGCATTTCAACAAGCCTGTTTACTGCAACGTGTGTCAGTACATGCTGCTGGGTCTGAGGAAACAGGGGCTGTGCTGCACCTGTGAGTACATGTTTCACCAGTAGAGGGCAGTGCAACCACGACGTTGACCATAGAGTTAGCTGGGAAATGAATTAATTCAAAGTAGCAATGACTAAACATGAGAGGAAAGTGATCTCGCCATTGATATTATGTGAAATGATAGCTTGATGATGGAGGATTATTTGTAATTGTAATAGATAGATGGATAGATGTATATATAGATGGATGGATGATGGATAGACCTGCCAGCCTCAACACATTCATTTCAACATCAAATGACACTAATTTTATGTATCCTGTTTTTAGGTTGCAAATACACAGTCCATGGCCGCTGTGCTAACAGGAACCCTGACCCCTGCACCAAGACTTATGTCAAGTCCAGGAAAGAAACAGGGGTATGGCAGTAATGCCCTGGCAAATTTGCCATTTACAGTCAACGTTCAGCGTTCAGTTTAAGTTTGCTGGTCATCAGGTGGAGTTTGAAACGCTAAAAATTCATCATATATTTCAGGTTCCAGCACATGACTGGGTGAGTGGGAACTGCGACTCTGGAAAGTGTGACAAGTGCCAGAAGAAGATTAAGAGCTATCAGGGCTTAACCGGCAAGCACTGTGTATGGTGCCACTCTATGGTAGGGAAGAATTTCACCGCTTGGCAGAACTTTAGGAAATGTGATTTTTTTTGTGCTGCTTTACAGCAGTGGTTCTCAACCCCGGTCCTCACGTAGCACCTGTGCTGATTCTCTGTTCCACCAGGTAGTGAACTACACTCACCATTGTGATCAGATTGTGGCAACACCTGACTCGACAGGTGAGTGAAGTTCACTACCTGGTGGAACAGAACACCAGCAGGACAGGGGGTACATGAGGACTGGGGTTCAGAACCACTGTTCACAGGACCACCATTCAATCGGTGGTCGATGCCGTTTTGAGACTGAGCTGTGAATTCACCTGTCTGTCATATCTCTGTGTTGCTGGGGTGTAGTGTCATGATGAGTGTGCAGCCCAGGAGCCCACAGAGTGTACCTGCGGACCCCTCAGAGACCACATCCTCCCTCCATGGGCAATATACCCAGTGATAAAAGTAGGTCACTCCTGGGCTGAAGTGGAAAACATTTAGAGGGCCTGAGCAGTCCGTGTCCTTCTTTATAGGAATGGAATCTCATTTGATACAAAGGAGGTTAAAGAATATTTTCAGCTTCTGTTCGTGTTATTGAATTTTTGCTTTTGAACTCAGTGATCTGAAAAAAATCTATTTCGCTCCACAAAGGAAAGGCCAAACAACACAAAGGATGGGAGCGCCGGCTCGACAGAGGACAGTGAGCTCAATACCACACCTGATGGCCAGGTGCTCCAGGTACTGTCCAGTCCAATTGAAGACTTTTGGTTCTGTTCAGCTGTCATAATAAGTGGACACATTGCAGCAGGCTGTATGGGGGCAGGGTGCTTGGTTGGGGAGAACAGAATATATGATGATGTTTGTCAAGAGAGGATAAAAAACCTGTGCATTGTTCAACAGATTTGCCCTGTTCCAAACACACATCCTCTACTGGTGTTTGTCAACCCCAAAAGTGGGGGAAAGCAAGGAGAGAGGTTAGTTGAGATGGATGCATTGAAGAATGAATTAATAGATTATTATGATTGATAATCATAATAATATTAATAATCATAATAATCGCTGAATATATAAATAGATGAATAGAAAAAATAGAAGTGAGATGCAGGGACATTTTTCTTGTCCCATTTTGTTTATTTCAGAGTCCTGCGCAAATTTCAGTATTTGCTGAATCCACGGCAGGTGTACAACCTTCTGAATGGGGGCCCAGGCCCAGGGTATTTAAAACTTTATTTATATTTGTCCCATTCTCATTCAAACAGTAATGGGCATATTAATACTCCTGTATAATTTCCTTAAAGACCACCTGTTGTGTCCCTCTTGTAACAAAGTTATAATTTCCACCTCTGTTTTCATCATCTTCGGATCAGACTGAGTTTCTTCAGAAATCTACAGGATTACAGGATTTTGGTGTGCGGGGGCGACGGCACAGTGGGATGGATTCTTGATGCAATAGGTGAGAAAGTGGACCAGACATGATAAAAGATACATAAGCATTCATGCCATTTATAGAGAAAAAAAGATTCCCGTGACACATTTCTTTCATCCTCACCACCTTCCTTGTCTTACAACCAGACAAAGCCAACCTTGTGGTGCGCCCACCTGTAGCTGTGCTTCCCCTTGGCACAGGAAACGATCTTGCACGGTGTCTCCGATGGGGAGGAGGTGAGAACAGAATGCAAGTTGCAGTTTCTTTGGCATCGTGTATTTGACATCAGAACATTTCTTTTGTCCTCTCTGTCTGTATTCATGTGAAATATGGTTATATAGCCATGTTGTATGAGGTCCATCTTGACGTGTCACAATTTTTCCCCACGTTGTGGGAGTGGACACAGACTTAGATGGAGCTTGGGAGGGGGGGTTAAACCCGGATGCTCTTCCTGATGCCCCGTGGCAGATTCAAACCCGCAACATCTGGCTCGTCCGTTCCCGTAACTTGCGCTCTACCACTGAGCTAATGATATATTACCCAGATGTGTGGGGCGTGTTCACTCGGAGAACTGATGACTGCTCAACTAGTTGGCCTCACATATTAGTCAAACACCAAACACTGGTGCCCCTGCTGGAAGAAAAGCTGCTTCAATGGAGGCAAAAACCAGCTCATGGTGTTTGTCATTGCCTATGTTGCAGCTGCTGCATTTATTGCTGAGCTGCTCTGCACCAACATCCACCCCACCTGCCACCTGTCTGGACCCCCCTCCACTTAGCTGCATGGGAGATTATAGCTCAACGTTCTGCAACCCATCATCCATTCGCTATCAGATGATGGTCGCATTGCCATCCCAATTGGATGAAACGCAAAATAAAACACAAAACAATTCTAAATACATGAATGATCTTGACTGAACCGGTCAGGCCTCAAGCGAGAGGTCCGATTTTTACATGTCACAATTACTACTCATGATCTGAAGGGTGGACATGGACTCAGATGGAGCTTACGGGGATTAAGGCTGGAAGCCCTTCTTCATGCCCTGCAGCAGGTTCTAACCTGCAACATCTGGCTCGTCAGTTCCGGAAGCATGTTCTATCACTAAGCTACCACACCCTCGATAGCAGAGCCAAAACACGTAGCGCTCTAACCATAACTCAGGATTCTGCTCAACAACACCCCCCCCTAATTCATTCTTTAGATTGCTTTTATTTGATTGCAACTACTTGAGATCCCTCACCTGCAGACAGGCTCCTTTAGAAGAAGCATTTTCTTCTCCCGTTGGAGTTCTGAAGTTCCAAACTCTTGTGTATTGTTGTCTGCTGCCTTCTATTTATGTCATGTGCTACGTGTAGTGAGTACATGTGGTCACTGTAGGTCAGGCTCTGCAGAAGGTAGAATACATCTACTGTGAGGACAATGAAGTATCTATCTGTATTTATCAAAGTAATTAGTCTGATGTTGCTTTATTTGATCAGCATAACTGAAGTCCGTTCTGTTCTCTCATATAGGATACGATGGTATGGATCTGAGTCGTATCCTTAAAGACTTGGAGAGCAGCTCTCAGGTGCTCATGGACCGCTGGAGCATTCAGGTTGTCACAGATGAGAATCAAGAGAAGGGTGATGTTGTTCCATACGAGATCATCAACAACTACTTCTCAGTTGGAGTTGTGAGTTCATATGAATGGAACAGGATAAAATATCACCTGTCATTTAAACTCCAGTTTTGCCTTAGTACACGTTAAAACTGCTAGAAAGCAAAACTGCCATGTGTTGACAGGATGCCTCCATTGCACACCGATTTCACATGATGAGGGAGAAACATCCCCAGAAATTCAACAGCAGGTAAGACCATATGAGTTTTAGGGTTGGGGTAGGGGAAATAGAGATTTTGCATGATCTTGCAGAAATGTAACTCTTTTTCCCCCATGTTGGAGCATTTGCGCCCTCTGTAGGACAGATCATGAACACTCAAGCCAATGACAGTAACTGGTTCTGAAACCTGCAGTCACTCTGACTGATTACCTTCAGAAGGCATAGTCTAGTAAACATTATTTCCGCATATACACGACGTTAAACACGTCAAGCAGAATAGGGTCGTTTTTTAGAGCTTTTCAAATCATATTCAGAGCTCACAAACAGCCTGAACACAGATAGTTTGCTAAGAGGCTCATGGTAGCTAACGCTGGACGCTAGCTTCTCCTGAACCTCTGTCGATAGTGCAGCACACCAGGTGCTACGCAGACAAGACAGTTCGATGAAAGTGAAGTGTTTCTTGTGTCCAGAATGAAGAACAAGTTGTGGTATTTTGAATTCGCAACTTCGGAAACCATCTCTGCTTCCTGCAAGAAGCTGAATGAGTATTTGACAATCGAGGTGAGTGGGTAGTCCCCGTGTCTCATGGCGTCATGATCATTCACTTTCATTCCATATTTGACTGGAAGTAACCCACTTGTTCAAGTTCAACAGCACTATGACGTTTCACCCTCTGCCCTGTTAGTGTTGTGGCACTCCTCTAGATCTGAGTGGCCTGTCTCTGGAGGGGGTTGCTGTCCTAAACATTCCCAGCATGCACGGCGGCTCCAACCTATGGGGGGAGACCAAAAAAGGCGACTCAAAGGGCTTGATGGGCCAAGAAGAGCCTGATGTGATTTTGGACTCTGAAGTTCTGAAAGTTTCCTCTCAAGGTGTCTTGTTTTGTCTTGACTTTAACCAGACTGCACGGAGAAAGGTATACGTGAAATTATTCAGCTAGTCTGACTTTAGTTGGCGATTTGCTCAAGTCTTACATGATAAAGTCTCAAACATATCCATTGTCCTCATAACGTAAAACGGCACAAAGCACACAGCTTATGTGGCTTTTAAAAAAAACAAAAAACATAAATCCAGTTTATTCATCTACTGCCTCTGCATCAGTAGTCCCCATGAGTCTTGACGTAAACAATGACAAATTGTTAGTATGCATGTTTGTCTCCGATAGGAAAACAACGTTTCAATGGTTGATATTCAGTATTTCCATGGATTCTTGTCAGATCTCAGTGACCGAAGATTAGAGGTGGTTGGTCTTGAAGGAGCCATGGAGATGGGACAGATATATACGGGCCTCAAGAGTGCAGTAAGGCTAGCAAAAACATCCCAGATTACCATCAGGTGAGGAACACTCCCATGGGCAAGTCCTTACTGGTTATTGTCTCCTGTTTCTGGTGTAAATTGTTGCCAGATGCTTACTATTGACTTTGAGCACCAGGTAATGACGATCCTAAACCATATCTTGAGATAACATTCATGGTGTTATTATGTATGCTAGTACTTCTTTCTGACGTTCTAATTAGATGAGGGCCCATTAGCATTAGTATGGTGAATGCATTTGGGATCTCCTGTCTCTTGAATAACTTTTCCTCCTCCTACAACCCTTTCAGGACAAAAAAAGCATTACCAATGCAAATAGACGGAGAGCCTTGGATGCAGCCACCCTGCACGGTAAACCCAACACAGGACTCAAAATTTATGAGTCAGAATTTTCCATTTGTTTGACCAGATCTTTATCGTAGGAAAAACTACCTCCAAAAACTACCACATTCATGATGGTATCTCTTCCTGAATTGATTTGACATTTTGCTCTTGATTTTTTTTATCTCCTCAGATTCAAATTACACACAAGAATCAGGCCAGCATGCTGATGGCTCCACAAGCCAAGTCATCTGGTTTTTTCAACTACAAATAAAGCTCAGTAGGAGTTAACATCCACGACATGTATGCACTTGCTTATTGTATATTTGA
The DNA here is from genome assembly GCA_900302585.1 of Regalecus glesne. Taxonomy (NCBI): domain Eukaryota; kingdom Metazoa; phylum Chordata; class Actinopteri; order Lampriformes; family Regalecidae; genus Regalecus; species Regalecus glesne. Next base: position 10,316 of record OMLC01036112.1, read on the forward strand.
TTAAGGACTGAGAAATGTATTTCTGTAAAATTCTTTTTGAATGTGTATGTTGTAAAAAAACAAAAACACTGCATTGCAGCATATCCAATTTATGCACAAGTTTGTTCTGAAGATGCATAACAAGCCATTGAAGCATATCGTTCTAATTGTGAACCTAGAGTTTACTGTACATGTGGCCTTTTGAGGACATACTTGTGTTTGCATTGTGGCATGAATAGTTTTGAGCCACTTTTCTCAATACTATCATCAATGTTGAACACAAGTCGCTAGATCTGCCCGAGTGCATGACAGTAAATTGAGCATTGCCAGTTGTTACTCTGTAAGGAGTATCGCTGTGTGAATGTAATTCAACAAAGAGAACCTTCAGTGAGCTTTGTGTGCCTTTATAATCGGTACCCCTACTTATGGAGCATAGTCATCGGGAACCAGTTAGCTGTGTACCAATGTTGGAGCCGCTGACCTACCTTGTAGTATTGAGGTATCCATGTGGCTATAACGCTTTACGTCTGAGAGGCCAAATTATATGTACTTGTGAATTTATCAATTCAAGCAAGCTAGAAGAGTGCAAATCTTGATTTTCTATAGATAAGAATTCCGTTTTAAGATTGTAGTTGGGGTGACATTATTCTCCATCTTTTTTTCAGATATTTGACATTATACTTGAAAAGGTGCCAGGGAACAGTAATAAGGCATGGTTATCACAGCCTTCCAGATAATGCTCGACGCATAGGCCCACTGTACACTGCCATGCTTTTGCATGTGTTTAAAGAGAAGTATCTCAGTACTGCTGCTGTTCTCAAATTATTATATCTTAAAAAGTGACACAATTTCACATCTTATTTATAATTTGTGGTTGTTTGGGTTTGAAATTATTGATTTTATGTAGTTTATAAGCTGCTTTGTTCCTTATTTACATGTTTAGCAGTCATATCATTTCAGTAGATCTTGAATATTAGATATATGCTTTAAATTACACATTGTGAAAACACTTCAATAAATATCAGCATTTGGCATTCTTGTCTCTGTATCCTGTAAACGACTCTTGATTCATTTTTTGGTATATATGAAAAAACAAATACTTATACTTGCAAAGAAAAGTGACATTCCCTAAATTGTAGCCCGCAAATTTTATTTTAAAGCATATGGAGCTCCGCAGGGCTAAGCTTCAAGAAGTTTAAAGGTTTTCTTTTTGAGCCATATATGTTCTTTTTTTCCCATAGATTGGCTGCCAATTCTTTCCCCATATCGATGAGTGTTTTTCCAGGCTTTATCAAAGTACAGCAATTGTTGGCTTGAAAACAACAGAAATTTACCATATTTCCTTTTGTTAATATCTTTCACAAGCAAGAAACCTAATAAAGATATCGCAGGACATGGAGGGAGATGATATGAAGCAATATGTGAAACAGCATGTGTCACCTTTTTCAGAAATCTGTGATAATAAAACAATCCCATTGACAATTATTGGTGAAGCACAGCTCAGGAGATAAGGCAGTTGTCTAGCAATGGGAGATTGATGGCTTGATTCTCAACCCCTACAGAAAATTTGTTTAAGTGTCCTTGAGCAAGTCTCTGAACCCCTAACTATGCAGCATGATGCCTACGCTCACTGCTCCTATATAGTGGCATGGGTCGGATGGGAACTGGAGGCTATCCCAGCGCACATTGGGCACAGATTGGGGAAACACCCTGCACATGTCTCCAGTCCATCACTTAGCAGAACAGTGATCTACAGGTGTGGGGATCGAACCTGTAACCTGATTGCTATATAACTGCTCTACCCACTGAGCTATGCCCGCCCTGATTTGGAATACATTGACTGAAATCGTATAGCTTAAAAGATATAACATGATTTCTCATTATCCTTTTGAGAAGGTTGAATCTTGTATTAGGTGTTAAAAGTTGAGATTTCAGTGCTCATCCACTCTGCAGCTAATAACCCTTCTTGTTCACAGGGGGGCGCTGTTGACCTGTTCGAGGACACGGATGGCTGCAAAACAAGCCGATCTTTAAACTTTTCCTAGTTCTGTGACTTTGCTTGTGGTCGTATTTTCATGACCCATCTCAAAACATTATCCACCACACCAATTAATATGACCAGAATATTTATTTTTTTGAATAATATAACGCAGTGAAATGATTTATCTGTACCGAATTTCCTGTCATTATCCAAAAGCACGTGGGGTTTTTTTTCCTTCAAAATCGGTAACTTCTTGAATATTGCCTGCAGAATTGATCTGAATAATGAGCCATGTTGTCGTGTAAGAGACGGGGAGACGGCTCGGTTGTTCGCAAATACGTCAAATAGTATAATGGCTTTCAAATGTGGCTCTCTCATATGAGTCCCCGCCCCTGGGCTTTATTCACGAGAAGTCAAATTGTAGTTGGCTGCACGTTGGTAACCACAAGCCTGGGAGCATCTCCACTTCTTACATATCCGGACACAGGATCCATACTGTCGGCTTATTCTCCACAACACTGAATCAAGCTACGTCCGAGACCAAAATGACGTTCAGGAGACTTAGAAAGGTCAATTCGAGCGATCCGGGGAGTGGACCGTCATCGCAGGACAATGACATTTATTTTCCTTCATCAAAATCAGATAGTTGCAGGACTACGGATTTACCATCAAATGCCTCGGATGTGTACAACTACAAGACACTGGCTTACTCTGGAGGGACGTTGCCCAGAAACCTCAAAAGGGTGAGGAGACAAGTTTGTCCAGTATTAAAAAGCCGAATTAGAAGTTTTGGTTTACGGTTCACGTCGAGTGCGCACATTTTATTGTGTTGGTGGGATGTGGACTTCACCGCAGCCATCAGCTCCTATTAAATCATAAGGTGAAAAGGGGTCTCCTTCGTATGCTAGTTATCACAACAGGCAATGGATTAGCCAGACTTTACTCTTCTATCAGCTTGGAGACTTTAAGTTTGTGTTACTAGCATGAGTCGGTATCCCTATGAGTGAACGTTGATTTAAATCGATTTGAAGTCGAATACGTGTTTTCCCTCACCACTATTTGAGCGTACCACTGTGGCTAATTCCCTCTCCATTAACCCTTTAATATATTTATCAAACTTTGTTCATACAGCACATATGTCACAAGTGAAATCCACTGTATTGCTTTCATTGAACGTGAGCAGATGGGAGAAAAGAGGAAGGAAATGATGAATTAAAGAAACAGACAGATTTTATCATCCATCTTATTTTACTTAATTAACGTTAACGAATGTTTCTGTAATGAACTCTCTCAGCCTTAGAGTTTCACATAACTGTACTTGTACAACCACAGTGACAATCAACATATTTAGAGATGAACAGGAGAAGGTTCTGTTAGCTCCTGTAAGGTACCCTGGGCATCTTTGCATAGGTCGTGCAAAGTATTTTCGCCTCTTGCTTGACATTTCTTTTGCCCTCAGGGTAGCCACCAGTAGCCTAAATAGGGTGACTGTGGACCACCCAGCCAGTGTGCAATGAATTTATTCACTGACAATAGAAAATATTACACTATCCTCTGGTTGTGTTGCAGAAGGCCACATGAAGTTTGGATGGCTAAGTTGTGTCTGTTATTCTACAAATCAGGTCTGAAATATCATCTGCATTCCCTCTTGAAGTAGATGGCCAGTCTTTTTAAGGGAGTAAAGATAAACACACAAACAGTTAACCTGTTTTGTTGGACTGATGGATGCAGAAATAGGCACATTTCAGGTACCCGCTCCTGTAGTCTTTCCTATAACAGTGCATTGCACACAAGAGCAGAAACAGCAGACACACACACACACCACTGTTAGTCTCTGGAGGCATTAAAGAATAAATGCGCTCATTGAGAGGGGCTTGGGACAATTCTGTAAGTGTTGGGGAAAATAAAGAAAGCAACATTTTACTACCAGTGGAAACTGTGGCACAAAGCAGGCTTTCATAGGGCCAACATTAAAGACCAAGGAGGTAGAACAGAGGTGAATTGATTGTAGGTGGTTTTAGTGCAGCCTAACGGATATGATATGGTTTTTATTTACTTTGTGAAGCAGGGTGTGGATCCCGGCCCCACGCTTGGCTTGGGCTTTCCCCCCTCAATGCAATAATTGTGGCAGAAGGCCAAATATTGACCCCGTCTGTTACGTTTATGGGGGTGAAATGTGATATGTGCGATGTCTGAAACCGATCCAATGTGAAAACAGCAGAAAAGCAGCGCTTTTGTTTGTCACTTCATGGGTATCCCGAGTCAAACAACTTGGCGTTAAGGCTGGGCTAAATATAGATCCTTTGAAACTCCTCTGTCATGTTGTGACTGTGCATTGGGTAAACACAGAGCCGAGACACATGCATAACTGGTTTTGACACCTATATTTTGATACCGCAGTTGTGGCTTGGAGGCTTAAAAAGACAGATACACACATGCTAAGTACAGAGTTGATGGACTGGAAGCTGTGCAAATGTAGGTGCAGTGAAGAAAGGCTAATTGGTGAACCCCTTATGTGGTTGTAGTACCAGATCCTTACTGGTTGTTCACATCGTGTTTTGTTTTGTTTTCTCTATATAGGGCAGTGGACTGCAGAAATGGAAACCCCTGACTCAGTCACCAGAACCAGAAAGGTAGACACCCTCCTACGCACACC
>OMLC01036113.1:0-11349 GCA_900302585.1 Regalecus glesne
TGTAGATGACCAATCCCCTTCCTTTTTCCAACAACCCCCTGATACCCCCAACTTCCTGCAGGGCCTTGCTCCACAAATCCATCCCCATTTTCCACCTTCTCCAACACCCCCAACCATCCTCCCACTGCAGCACTCTTCTCTGCAACCTTTAATCCTATCCGCGCCATCCAATAACGCCCACGCTGTGCACAAAATGAAGAATAATTTTCTGGGAAAAGACTGCCTCGCCAGTAACCTCGGGAGTCTTGTGTGAAAGAGGAGAGAGAGAGAGAGAGAGAGATAGAGAGAGAGAGAGAGAGAGAGAGAGAAATTAATTTCAGCATTGAAGATGATCAGACAGAAGTCAAGGTTGAGGTCTGCATACATCAATGATAGATCTCAAGGAAAAGGGGATCTGTCATTGGGGTTGATTGTTTTCATGTTGAGAGCCCAGTGTAATTATGTAAAAGATAGCGCCTGGTAACAATGTAGTATAAAGTTAACAGACGCTTAGGACAAAAAATAACGATGATACACCACCTCCTCACCAACCTGAGAAGTTGAAAGATAATTATCAGATGATTCCCTTGATGAATACTTTTAGGACGGCTCAGTTGAATGAGCAAAACATGTGGGCAGTAGTGCCAGTGGTACTGAATCAGCATGAAATTCAGATAGTGTCATTTCCTGATACATCATTTTGTTTTCTAATTGAATGTTAACATGAATCTATTGCCTAATTTTTCTCACAAAAAGATCTGAAATATTTAAGTTAGCGTCTAAAAACCAGTTTGGTGTTAATGTTATAGTTAAGATTACTGAATTCTTCAATGGGAATAACTCCAGTTGGATTCTGAAATTATGGTATTTTTGCATACAAAACCACATATTGTTATGTATCCTTCGATGACGTAACCAACTACCTAATGTTATTCAAGTCTACCCTTGTGGTTCCAAAACAGCACTGATCCATGGAGGAATGGACTCCACAAGACCTCTGAAGTTGTTGTCTGGCATCTGGCACTTAGATGTTAGTTAGCAGCAGACCCTTTTAAGACCTGTAAGTTGCAAGGAGGAGTCTCCATGAATCACACTTTTTTTCCCAGCATATCCAACAGATGTTCGATCAGATTGAGATCTGGGGAATTTGGAGGCCAAGACAAACCTTGAACTCGTTTTCATGTTCCTCAAAGCATTCCTGAAGAATGTGTGGAGTGTGGCAGGTATCATCATCCTGCTGAAAGAGGCCACTACCAGTAAGCCCATAAAGGAGTACAAACCAGTCTGCAACAGTGTTAAGACAGGTGGCACATGTCAATTTAAGGAGGATGCGGTAGTTCAGTGGTAGAGCGTATGCTTTAGAAACTGACAAGTTAGATGCCGTGTGTTTGATCCCACAGTGGGGCATCAGGAAGGGCATCCAGCCTTAGTCCCCCCTTCGCTCCATTTAAGTCCATGTCCACCTCAGTAACATGGGAACTAATCGTGACACTTAAAAATGGACCTTTCTCTTACATGTCAAAGTAACAGCCACATGAATACCAGAATCCAAGGTTTCCCAGCAGAATAATGCCCAGAACCTCAAACAGCCTCCAGTGACTTAGCTTCTTCCCATAGTGCAATATGATGCCATATCTTCCCCACATAAATGACGCAGTCACCCAGCCATCCACATGAGGTTAAAGAAAACAGGATTCATCAGACCAGGCAGGAGTCATCATGGACACTCTGACTGGTCTGCAGCTACACAGCCCCATACACAGCAAGCTGTGATGCCCTGTGTGTTCTGACACCTGTCTATCTTGGTCAACTGAAACTTTTTTTCAGCAATATGAGCTACAGTAACTCTTCTGTAACTATGTGAAATAATCAATGTCATTCACTACATATGTCAGTGGTTTTCATGTGGTTTCATTGTTATGTAGATTTCATCTGAGTGATCATCATGATAATATTTTGCATGTTGCCCAGCATTAACAGACAGTAGTGGTTACTATTAATAGCCCAAATTGGCTTGAAGTTCTCCGGAATTATACAGTCCCCCTGTCAGTGATGGTGTCATTCTCCACTTAGAACCCGTGACCCAGGCAGTATTTGTCTCACAAAAAAACCATCAACATATGGGTGGGAATACATCTAGATTGTCTAACCTTTGCTATGTTTAGGCCCAATTTTGCTCTTTTAGCTCTATATGCTCTGATAGTTACTCTTTCCAAATTTGCAGACATGACTTTTGGGATATCCATGTGTTTGAGCACGCGCGCATACGTGTGTGTGTGTGTGTGTGTGTGTGTGTGTGTGTGTGCGCGCGTTATCTTGTGAAGAATTTTGAAAAGTGAAATCAAACACTGCTTTAAATTAGTAAATGCTCTAAAACCAGGCAGAGCCCTCCCAAGCCTGTCTTTAATTGAGGGCCGAGGGAGCGCTTTTGGAGTGACAGCCGGTTAATGAGCAATTATGGTTTTGCTGATGCCTTCAGAAAACGTAAGGCCATTTTGATGGTAATTACATCTGGTATGCTTTCACTGGATAGCCTCTTTATTTGGACTTAGAAAATATTATAGCTCAAATCATAAGGGATGAACTCCACTGGGATTAATGCCAATTTGAGGCCCCAAATGTGTACATGCGAGTGAGCACGTAGACAAATTGTGTTGAATGGATTAAATTCAAATGGTGGCTCAGGGGTAAAGCACACACCTCCAAGTTGGATGTAGCAAGTTTGATCCTACTGTGGGGCGTCTGGAAAAAGGGCATCTTCCCTTAACCCCCCCCATGTTCGATAAAAGTGAGGCATATGATGTAAAGTGTTTTGAGTGGTTCCTATACTAGCGCTATATAAAACTATACTCATTTAATATTTATTACTCACCAAATGTATTAACTTGGAACATTATAATTCCCAATAAAGAATACAACACAATACTATAGATGTGAAAAGGAGCAGGAGGGAGTTACTACTTAAAATCCCCCTTCCCCATTAGTTTTGCTAATAGCAAAAAGGTCTGACAGTCCGTGAACTTGTACGCAAATGTTAAGCTGATCAAAATGCCAACAAATTCTGACTTTGATACATCCATCTGCTCAGAGTCGTAAGCTGAAAAAGTCACAATTTTTTTGCAAAGGATATAGGTTACCGAGGACGCACTAAAATAGCATCATACTTTGACTCGGGTTTCTACTGTTCAGTGTTATAGTGCAGGTAAGAGTCTGCAAGTTTGCTCTTTTTGACAGACAAAGACTTAAGCTAGCTGCTTTCCATGTTCAATTACCACAGGGGGACCCAAGAGTAAATTTATGCATTGATTTACGTATCGCAAGTCATTTCTAAGAACGTCCTGTTTTCCCAAATGGTAGAAATCAAGTTTCGTAACAAGCTTTCCTCAGATTCTTCGCATCGTCAGTTAGCCTCAAGTTTATTGCTGGGGAAGGGTAAGCACTTACATAGATAACACCCTAAGCAGTTCCCATGGGGGTGGGATGCTGCGGTTGAGATTAAACAGAGCTTTGCAAAGCCAAACTGTGCTGATACTGACAGTGGATTTGTGCAGCAAGGTTTTGCAAAAGCCTTAGGTTTAGGCTTTAATCCATGCCAAGGTATCGGCTCTTCTCTACGTTCCCACTCCTCTCTCTAAGACTACTTGGTCCAACACACACACACAACATCTCATTTGTACATGTTAAAAGTACCAAAGGTCATATGAACTCACACTGCACATAGAGCTACAGGCTAATCCCCACACCTCAAGAGTAACCCAAAGGCACTGATATCTTCTCCTCCTTTCACACATGCATACAGACACATAAACATAGACAAACCTTGATCAACCCCTCATTCAAAACTCCTTCTCCTCTAAGCCCAGGAGTGGAGTCCCGATGCCTAAATCTAATTAAAGGCCCCATAAGCAGAGCCCAAATGAAACTGTCACACCCAAGTTACCACTGAGACAAAATGACACAAATCAATAAGACAGAGAGCTGTGCTGGATCCCAGTACTCCCTGGAGTGTGTGTGCACGCCCGCGCACGCACACACACACACACACATGCGCACGCACGTGCACACACACACACGACTTTCACAGGAATTAGAGAAAGCATGGACTTGGGTCAAGACTTGGCAGGCTGCTGAGAGACAGTCAACCTGGCTCTCTACTATCTATCCATCTGTATTTCCCCCATCTATTAAACCTCTGTCTGTCCCCATAAGGTTATCTAAACAAACACTATTTTGCTAGATTTAGTTACCGTTTTTGATTCTTCCTTCTATTGGTGTCATTCCGGCCATTTGTTATGATCCACCTATTTCCCTTCTCATCAATCTACCTATGCATGATTCACATCTACTGAACCATTTCCTTTAACCATGTTATCGATTCCTCCACTCGCATAGCCTTGTCAGTTCATTAATGATTCTCTGTTCAGCCCTATGTTTTCCCATCTCTGTCCACTTCTATCAAACAGTAGATATATTCATCTGTCATCATGTGATATGGTTTTATAAAAGGTGAGATAACAGTTATAAAACATTAGCCAAACTTTTTGAATGGCACTTTAAAAAAATGTTTCACGGAGTGGATCAGTCAATATGGAACATTATTTGTATAGTGATTCTCTAGTCTACCGACCACTCAAAGCACTTTACAGTGTATGCCTCACATTCATCTACTGATACACACATTCACACACTGAAGGCAGAGTCTGCAACGTAAGGAGCCATCCTGCATTCTGTGGGAGTTCAGCTTTGAACCAGCAACCTTCCAATTACTCTACCATCTGACCCATGCCATCTAAGGTAAGGCTAACAGGTGTGGGTGTGGGATACAGATACAGATGCTATCTATCTTTAATTTATTGGTCAGCATATCTTTCTATCAATTTTCCATTCATCCATTCTGCATGAAGAAAGCTAATGAAGGGAGCTACTGTGACACTAGATTGTTATTCTTCTTATAGTCATCTCACAACCAATACTACACCGATGTTGTAATATAGGTTATGCTCATATTTTTTTGCGGTGCGAGCAGCTAGCCCCAACCTCATCCCTTAATTCCTTTCTCCGCACCAAATATCCTCAATTGCCATTAATATCACACGCAGGTGTACCAAGTGGGATGTCTAAATCTGAAATGTCCAGGTATTTCCAATTGTAAGAGAATTTTATAGGAGGTTAAGTCCTCGGGGGACTAGTTAAATATGGAGTGAGATGCGGTCTGCATGTGAAAAGGGGGGATTCATTGGACTCTTGCGGAAAGTTCTAGAAGACTGACTCCTGGGTTAACACCGTAGGATTGAGAAATGGAGAATTACTTATGTGCTGGGTTGACGCCAGGGTCCCTCAGAAGGGAGGCACAGCAAAACATGTGTGGGAGAGAGATAAAGATGGAAAGTATGTTAAGAAAAGGGTCAAAAAGATGGGCAAATGAAGAAAGAAAATGTAGACAGATGTTCTGACAATCCTAGAAGACACTCGATTCATACTAGCATCACACACACCCGTTTCTCTGCCACTGGGATTGTTGGCATTGTGTTAGGGGTTAAAACCATTTTTCAGCACACAAAGTACGGTCTACAGTTTGGCTATCCTGACCTGCATCAGTAGGTAACAGTAATTTATCAGTTATGCATTAGTTTTATACACACTATACTATTGCACTGTATAAGAAGGGCCAGAGCAGACTCTATCTGCTGAAGAGACGGGGTCTTTAGGAGTGCAGGGGACACTACTCAAGAAATTTTACAGCATGGTAGTGGCATCAGCCATCTTTTATGGAGTGGTCTGCTGGGGCAGCAGCATCTCAGCTGCAGAAAGGAAAAGACTTAATAAACCGATTAAGAGAGCTACCTCTGTCCTGGGATGCCCCCTCAACACTGTGGAGGTAGTGGGTGAAAGGAGGATGATGGCTAAGCTGACGTCGATTGTGGACAATGGTTTTCATCCCGTACAGGACTCCCTTTGCTGCACTGGAGAGCTCATTCAGTGACAGGCTACTGCATCCAAGGTGTTTGATGGAGTGTTTTCACAGGTCTTTCCTTCCCACAGCTGTCAGACTATTATCAGCACTGCTCCCCCAATAGACCAAATTCAAATTATGAAAAACTAGGTTGAAAACCATTTAGTCAACTTCTGAGTCTGTTTTTTGTTCATATTTCCCCCCTGTTTAAGTTGCTTTTATATATTCTGCCATGAGAACAGGAGAACAATCACAGAAACAAAACAACAGCAAAACCCCGAACAGCTACACAGACACTCCCAGAGGAGCAAGTGAGTAAGATGGTGCATGGGAGTTGAATTAGTGTTTGCAGGTGTGTCCTTCCACAATACAGTGTTTACATGCCTGTTAGATGTGTATAATAGAGTCTAATGGTCAAATTTAATATGGGATCTCATTGCAGATTCTAGTGTATGTGTGAAAAAAATGACCTCTGACCATAGTTGTTTGCCTAAGCCAGAACTGGTGCATGTGAGGTTGATCTGGTGATAAATGTACGTCTCGTGTTGTGTCTCATTAGCACAGCAGTAATTGTTTGCATCTGAAAAGTCAGGGTGTTAAAAGAAGAAAGCGCAGTGCAGCAGTGGTTAGTCCAAAGGGGAAGGTTGCCATGGATCTTATAAGCTCTATTTACTCTATTTTAGAGTCTTGCTATTTATTGGCTTAATGGTTTCTTTGGCGGTGAGGGACCAGACTGGGAAACAGTAGGATGCTATTGAAACAATGATTGCATGTACCTGTGTGTCTGAGATGGTAATAGATGAGATGTGGTCTGATCTTGTTCTAAATGTACAATTTCTGGTTGAGCCTCTTCATCAAATTACGAATAAGGTTTCGATAAGAGAGATGTGAATCGAGGGATACGGCAAGATATTTCTAGGTTTTTGTGCTGGATGGTGTTTGATTTGCAAAATGAATGGGGTCAGATAGAGACATAAATTTCTTAGAGGAAAGGAAATGCATGTATTCTGTTTTCTTAGATGATCACACACACACACAAGCTGGCCACAATGTTGGAAAAAGCACTTTGACTGTTGCACAGACAGCAGAAATTTAAAAGTGATATACCTTTACGCAAAGTAGTGCCAACGAGGTAGCTAATTTGCTACCTGACCAAAAGACTTCCTGTGATAGCACTGCAGTGACAAGCCTTGTTTGCAGTGTTGGGATCGAGAAAGGATTACAGTTCAGAGACATGTTATCAAGTTTTGTTTGAGGGGAACATCTACAAAGATACCGTGTGCCACAAATGACAGGAAAATACTTGCAGGAACAATTACCAATGGAGCCTTTACCACTTTCTCACTGCATATGGCCAATGTAAAAGGCTCTTTCACATTTCTTTTAGCCAAAATCTCCATCTCACTTCTGCTGACAAGTATGAGATTTGGTTGGGACTGAAAAAAAACGGTGTTTCTGACATTCTTTTGACTTCAGATGGTTAAAAAATGCACAAGGCTTGATATTCTCAAGTAATTGTCAACAGCTGTTGAGCCCAAGAGCAGCAGTGATTCAAAAGGCATGGGATTAAAGTGGGAGAGCAACAATGACAAAATGTTTAGCTTCCCAGTTTTGTATATGCTCCAAATGTCAATAAATGAAATGTCAGGAAGTTTTTTGCGAGCTACTAACAAGACTCAAACTCTTTCTCAATGTCTATGATGTTAGCATGTTGATCTGCAAGCTCAGCAAACACAGAAAAACCAAAGCGGATTTGTCTGTTGAAGTCATCACAACTCTTACAACAGCAGAAGGTGCATCCTACCCAGACGCACAACATTTCACAGTCTGACTTAAAACATATGGTCCTTAAAGATTCAAGAGTTGCTCTGTGCACATGTATATGTGCATGTGCGATTGGGTGGGCACGTTGGTGTGTGTAAGAGAGAGTAAACTGTGCTATTGCCCAACATTTACAGGAAAAATATTCCGTATACATTTTTGAGGAAAAAAACGCAAGAAACCTAACGTGTAAAAGAGATATTTTTTATAATAAAGCTAAAGTTAAAGCTGTTAATGGGATCACTTTTGGCGCGAGAAAGTCCTTAGCTCAAAATCAGAGGACATAAGTCCAAAATGGAGCACAACAGGCATTTACACAGCCATTTCCTGGGATTATGTTCATGTGAAAGGGTCCCACAGAATCACAAAATTCACATGCCTACTGTGTTGCATTTGACAAATCAAGTTAAAAATGTTTATCCAATGAAAACTCATTCACATTCTGGATGTGTAGACACTAAAGTGACAGCTCCACGTTCTACTGGAGCCAAATAATTTTCCCTGTTTGGCAGCACTGTAGCTGTAGTGTGGTGCAACTGGCGTAATAAAGGTGAAGAGTAATTGCAAGTTGTGCAAACACAGACAGTATGCAAAAAAAAGCAGCATATTGGAGTGATTTAGTGCACTTGATATTTTCTCAAGTAAAAAAAAACACAAAGATATGACAATAATGAGGTGGTCATTGGACCGGGCAAGATCTGATGAAACTAGACTCCAAAGATTTACTGGCTGCATGCATAAGAGGGTTTTCCAGAAAAAGTTGGAATCAGCTTTGTGATGTGAAAGATTGGATTCACTTGATAATATCAGAATTTTAGTTTGAAACGGGTCCTTGTGTGTCTCAGGAAATAAGTGGAGGAGAATACACTGAGTGTGTGCAAGTTTGGCTAAGATAATACAAAGGACTGAGAATGAGTATGCAATGTATTTTTGTGCGAGGTTTCAAGCACTTACTGTATACATGCCGACTCTTGCCTCATGTAGGCTGTTTAATCTAGATTACAAAATCTTGAAAAAGCCAAGATTCCATGACCGAGTTCAGAGTTTTGAAAACCTCTCACATTACAGCCATTATGAAATAATTGCAGTAGTTTTCATCACCCCATAACAGTGTCTGCTCTCTGGTGGAACTCTGACGGATCTTGGTTGAATCCGACAATGGCCTTGTCAGAACAAGGTTCAACTTATTACCACCTTTATGGCTTCAAAGGCCAGACTCTTCCACTCCCATTAGAGAGTGGAGAGAGACACAGAGAAAGAAGGGGGTGGATTAGGGGGTGGATGTGAGGAGAGGGACAGAGGAGAACAGGCAGATGGAGAAAGAGGGGAAGGGTACAATGAAATAGGGAGAGGATAGAGGATGGAAAGAGATGGAAAAAGGGGGTAGAGACGGAAAAGGCAAACAAAGATACACACACACCTACAGAGAGAGAGAGAGAGAGAGAGAGAGAGAGAGAGAGAGAGAGAGAGAGAGAGAGAGAGAATAAGAGACAGGGCATTCACAGAGGCCTCAGTTCAAAGGCTATTATGTGCCAGATCACTTTTAAGGGTAATGCAGTCAAATGAACAACAAGTGTTGTTTTCCCTCTCCAGGCAATTAATCTTGCTAGGCAAGGAGAGGTTTCAGAGGGGGCTAAAAGTCTGCATACATTTTTCTGAGCCAATTACTCTGAGCAGCGGAGGGGATTGGCAGGAGGTAGTTGGGGGGTTATACTAGACGGATCACGACAGAGGGGGGGGGAGTAAAATATCAGCTAGCAAATCAAGATGGAGAGGAGGCCGGGTGAGAAAGGCACAAGGAAAAATGAGGGTGAGAAGTCATTCAATTGATACCTGGAAAGTTGTTTTTTTAAAAGCACAAGTGAAATGGAGGGCAATCCTACCCACAATTTACAGTATTGCAGCTAGGACCTTAGCAGCTCATCTGAAAGATATAATAAACACCAAACAGTGGACGTCCTTTTATCTTTACTTACCCTGAATTAGAATAAGACAGTCCTAAAGGCCCAGTGTTTGGTGGAGACAGCAGAGGACCTTTGGATGGCCTACAAAGCTTGGCTTTCAGTAGTGCACTTAAGCAGAGCGATATTATAATGAAATATAACTAAATGTCAAAAGATGTTCCTTACGGAGTAAATAAACTTCAAATGCTTCATAAAACAGTTGAATCCCACTTAACTTCCTCTGATGATATTAAGACCGGCTCTAACTCAATCCTTTTTTTATGGTTCTCAAGACACTGATTTTGCTGTTATGGTCATGCTGTTACTGAATCCAATATTAACCTCTGATAACTCAATTTCTCCAAAATAGTCTGAGAGGTCCGTTTTGCATGTCACAATTAGTCCCCACATTGTCAGGGTGTACATGAATTTAGATGGTGGCTGGGGGATTAGATACATGCCCTTTTCGATGCCCTGCGGTGGGTTTAAACCCGCAGCCTCTTGCTTGATCAGTTCCTGAAGATCACATTCTACTATTGAGCTACCACCGCCCCTTCTCCCAAACAGTCAATCTATGCTTTAACTTTGAATTACTTCTCATGTCTGATCATGGCATTCATTGTTTAATTTCATGCAACAGGAACAAGTTTGACTGGTGGTGGTGTCATTGAGTCCAAGTGAGAAAGGATGAGGGTTATTTGTGTCCAGTAGAGTTCTGCTGTGTGCCCACCAGAAACCCATAACAAAGCGCTACACCTGTACCTTTATTTTCTTTTGTTTTCCTGATCTCAATTCCATACAGGGACCTGACTTCTTTTTCAATTAGTGCTGTGAGTGCTGTGCTGAAGTGCACTACTCATCAATGTCACTCCTGTCCCACTATCCAGCGAAGATGAAGGAGGGAGGGACCAGATAGGAAAACAACAGATAGATCTACTTTGTCAAAGCAGTGAGGAAAAACAAAGTAAAAATAAACTAAAACTAGTGTCAACAGGAAAAACTGATTTATTATGCTTTAGTGTTTTTTTCATTATGGTATACATTTTAAAAAGCTATTTTACAATGATTGTGTAAGTGATGTTTCACTGAGAGGTCTCTGGTAGACACAAAGCTTTATTCCATCTGTTCAGTAGGCATAAGATTATCCATCCATCCATTCATTCATTGTCAACTGCTTATCCAAAATTAGGTTATGGAGTCATGCTGGAACTTATCTCAGCACTCACTGGACAAAAGGTAGGGGGACATGGTGAACAGGCTACCATTCTATTTAAGGGGTTGAGCAGTTAGGGGTTCAGTGTCTTGCTTAAGGAAACTTGCACAGGATATCTAGAGGGGCCAGGGATTAAACCACCAAACCCCCCAATTACTAGATAACCGCCCTATATCCTGAGCAATACCAGGCCCTGAATGAGACTAAAAAGGCCTATTTCACTAAAGAGTTGCTTGCAGCTCACAGAAGGAAAGATGGTGTGAAATACTTTGTGGGCTTCTGGGAGAATTAAAAAGCGAGTTGTTCACTTTTGGATTGTACTTGTCAGACAAATAGTGTTTTCTCTATTTTCCTTTGTCTGGTTTTAACACTTTGCTGAACCTTACTATTGTCAACGTTTTCCCCCCACACCCCACCCCCATCTCTTCCTCCCCGGAGAC
>OMLC01036114.1:0-16939 GCA_900302585.1 Regalecus glesne
AATTATATGTTTTTCAGTTCCTCACCCTTCTACCCAGCCGTGTGAGCAGGCCTTCATCATCTAGAGCTCCCAAAGTATAGAGCTGCTCCATAGCTGTGATTAGAGTCTCCATGGGAGGGGCATCCATGAAGTCAAATGAAAGCAGGTCATTGATGCCCATAGCCTGGGGATAGAAACAAAATTTAAATAATGGATTGTTAATTTTACCCAAAGCTAAACTACCCCAGCCTTTGTTTTAGCTTCAGGTAACTGATCAATAAGCACCTAATTTTCCAAAGCTGAATATCAATCGAGTGCTCGCTTGACTAGTCTTCTGAGTTACTAAAAATAATTTTGTTGTAAGCCTACAATGACAATAAAGTATAGTGAGACAAACTCGAGTGATTCTTTACCTTAAGAGACAACACAGTGCTGGCTAAATTAGTTCTCTGGATTTCAGGTACGTTAGTTGTCAGCATTTCGTCTCTGTAGGCTCTCTCGGTGTAGAGCCTGTAACACTTCCCTGGGCCTGTTCTGCCAGCTCTGCCCGCCCTCTGCTTTGCTTGAGCCTGAGAAAGACAGACAAAAATAAAATGTGTAAAAATTTGAAATTATCCAATCAATTTAATCTGTAGCACCAGCGAGACTATTTTATCTTAGTTCCCACAGATCAGTAATTTTTGAGGCTTGGTAGATTCAAGTTAGGACATTTCATATGTCCTATAGAAGACAGAGAGGTCTATTTTAGATGTTATAATTAGACTCCGAATTGTTGGGGTGGGCATACTTAGATGGATCTTGAGGGATTAAAGCTTCTTGTCACCCCACATTGGGTTCAAACCCTTAGCATCTGGCTCATCAGTTCCCGAAGCACATGTTCTACCACTGAGCTACTGCCGCCCCTTCATATATGCTACAGAAGAATGAACACTAGCCAAAAACCATGTAACTCAAGCCTTTGAGCAAAAAATTAAATTAAAAGAAGGCTCAGAAAAAGACAAACCTGTGAGATAGGAGTCACTACAAGCTGGTCAATGCCAGTTTTGGAGTTGTAAACTTTCTGCTTCACAAAGCCAGGGTCCACCACATAGTAGATTCCATCAATTGTAAGAGAGGTCTCTGCAATATTGGTGGCAATAACCACCTAAGGAAAAAATGCCAATCAATATCAATTTTCTTTACAAATAACAATGCTGGTACTATTTACTGATTTAATAGCACAAAATAACCATTACAAGATGAATAAATACACTAGTTGATCTACTCTTCATACAAAGCAATATTCCCCAGTATTTTTAAGAAACATTTGGGTCTAACCGAACAAAATAAATCTTGGGGAAGCCAAAATATACATAAAGCGGATGTGTTACATTCCGGCACCTTTCTGCTGCCTGGGGGAGCAGGGTCAAAGATCCTGGTTTGCATCTCACTGGGCAGTGCAGAGTAGACAGGCAAAATGATAAGCTCAGGAACATCAGGTCCCAAAGATTTCATCCGTTCATAGAGGATCTCACAGGCTGTGTCAATCTCTTCCTGACCAGTCAGAAATACAAGTACATCACCTGGAGAAAGGGTGAGAGGACATACAATCAAGACACTATTATACATCATTGCATACGTTGGTTTAGACCAATATCAACGGACAGGATTAAGACGACTAATTAAAACAAGTATGAAAGTGGAAAGATCCCACAAATGTCTCTGTGTGTGTATGTATGTCTGTATTGATAAAATAATATTGGTTTGGTTATTCCCCTTCCTTGTCTGTGATTTGAAACATACCTGGAGGCTCTGTCAGGTGGATCTGCATGACTGTGATAAGACTAGCATCAAGGTAATCTGTCTCAGGTTCTTTGGTGTAGAGGACCTCAACTGGGTATGTTCGTCCTGGGATGGTGAAGATGGGGGCTTCATAGAAGTACTGAGAGAACTTGACAGCATCCAATGTGGCTGAGGTTACAATCAGCTTCATGTCTGTTCTTTTCTGTACCGTCTGTGAAAAAGAACCATGGGTTAGCCGTTCAAAATAATACGGTTTATAGTCGTTAGAATAAAAAAACATTAAAAAAAATAAAATAAACTGTATTCTATTTATCTCTCATTCTATTTAAAGTGCACTTTCTGAAATCACACTATTTTCATCCAACAATCCCGATTATAATGGATTCACATTCCACAACTTACCTTCTTGAGCAGGCCAAAAAGAACATCTGTGTGGATTGTCCTCTCGTGGGCTTCGTCAAGCATGATAATGGAATACTGGCCAAGTTCAGAGTCAATCAGACACTCTCTCAGTAGCATACCATCTGTCATGTACTTGATCACGGTTTCAGGACTTGTGCAGTCCTCAAAACGAATGGTGTAGCCCACCTTGAAAAGAAATATGAAGCCACAAATTATTTTTCTGAGGAGGAAAGAAGACAGAAGCTAGTTGGCTGTTTCTAAAAGGAGAAGTGATCAGGAACACAGAGAATATAGTGAAATAAATGAGTTATTTATTTAAAATGTGAAAAACATACATCTAGGATGTCAAATGACATGAATCATTATCCTGCATATGTAGACCAGAATGGTCACAAACTCAATATAAACAAAGGAAATTTAAAAAACAATCTGAATTCCAAAACTCAATGATAAATTGCTTGAGAAAATAATCTGCCTTTTACCCTGACCTTATTTTTTATATTCCCATAGTCTATACAATTAAGCCTATATCACATTATTTCTAAGCCATTTCAGCATAATCGAATATTCTTGATCACTTTACTATGGGTAATATACTGATGACGTGATGAGAAATGCAGACGATAATCTCAAAAACTTAAGTGCAAATTGCTCAAAGCTTAAATTTCACTTAAGTAGTAATATAATTACAACAAATACGATTATATTGGAGGATTTCACTCACCTCCTGACCCAGACAGCAACCGTATTCTTCTGAGACTCTCTTAGCCACAGACATGGCAGCCACACGACGAGGCTGAGTGCAGCCTATCTTCCCGCGGGTGGTATAGCCGGCCTCTGCTAGGTACTGAGTGATCTGAGTGGTCTTCCCAGAGCCAGTCTCTCCAATTACAATCAGGATCTGGTTGTTATGAACCGCCTGTGCCAAAAGATCAGAGAAACTATTAAAAAAATCTGACACTGTGTGACCAAGTGATCATTACATCTAAACTTCTAAGGTATTTTCTCTTTGCTTGAGAAAAAAACAGAATCAAAAAACAAACAGCAAAGATAGTGGAACATCTAGGAATACCACCATGGGTGCAAGCATTAATAGTTTGTGAGCTATTTCATATACAGTGCAGGGATATGTAGTCGGGAAATAATAATGCTTATTTTACACCCTTATTGTTATTTTTAAAAATAAATAACAATACATTAAGGGTAGAATATAAGTGAATAGAATTGTTTAATTTGCCACATGACCATGGCTGGTAGAATTTGTTCTTTGGATTTAACCCATCCTATTGTATAGGAGTAGTGAGCTCCTGCTGCATGGCACTCTGGGACCAATTAGGGGCTCAGTGTCTTGCTCAAGGACACCTCAACATGGTATTGTTTAAAGTATGATAATATTTTGAAACCTTTGAGCTCAACTAGATGCAAGCTGTCAGCAAACCTCCCTGGGAATAAAAGCCCTCATCAATATGAAAATACTGACTTACTGACCTGAATGAGCTCCTCCTTGAGCTTGTAAATGGGCAAGCTTTCTCTCTGCTCTAGGATAGAGAGTTGAGTCTTCTTTCCATAGGAGGCCTTGTTGCCCCCAAAGGCATGCTTCTTCCATTCTGGGATGTCATTAGGCATCATGCCAATGCCTCTCATGTTGGCTGCTATCTGCCTTCCATCAGCTATAGAGCCAGAATAAAAACTACATTAAGACAAAAACTGATTTTCTTTTCAATAGCCCTTTGCTCTATCTCACCCCAGTTCAAATCCTCATCTGATCCAGGTACGACACAAAGACAATTCAGTTAAGTTCCCAGCAGAACAGCATTCTCCGCTGCAAACTGCCCAGACCACCCCAGGCCAAGGATGGGATTGTGGCATACGGTGTGATGGGTGGACTACTCCATCTGGCCTTGTAGGGAACTGCAGGAAACCAGATAACCATCTCCAGCACTGGCAACCCTGAGGGCCGCTGCCTGCCACTACGAAGGAAGTCTGACTCAGACCAGGCTGTGATCTGGTAAAGACAGAACTAACGAAAAGGTTGGCGTCCAAAATGGCTATAAAATTCAATAAAACTAATTAGCAGCAGAAACAAAACTAGAAAATACAGACCTAATTTGAACAGAGATATAAATTACTCAAATCTGGTAGTACTGACATGTTTTCAAGGCCACACATCAATTACAGTAATTGTACTTCAGGATCAACAGCTGTTGCTCATAGAATAAAAAGTACACATCTATTGTCCCATTGTATTTTTAGGAAGGACTTACCGTCTGGCAATGGATCGACCCAGTGCTTGTTGAGCCCCATGGGGATGGAGTCCATTTCTGCCTCACGCGCAGCCTGCTTAAGCTCTCGCCTTTCCTTAGCCAAAGCACTTTGCATCATGGCTGCCTGGGACAATGAGCCATCTGGATTCTAATGAACAGAGGAGGGATGAAACAACAAGCTGTCATAGGGTGTCCAATTTGGCGCATTAATTTTTATTAGCTTCAGCCGACCTATAGGCTGTGTGATAAAATGTACACTCAGTGGCCACTTTATTACATGGATCTGCCCATTAATGCAAATAGCCTGATCCTCTGGACAGCAAATCACAAGGCTGTGATTCACCATTTAAAACATGCAATAAGGGTATCCAATTTGAAGCACTCACTTTTATTAGATAGGGTTGAGAGGTTCTGTTACTCTACCACTAAATATCATAATGGGAAAAACATGTGATTTAAGCAACTTAGAATGGGGTATAACTGATGGTGCCAGAAGTGATGGTTCCAGCATCTCATAACAGTTTTCCTAGAATTATTTTTCTTTCACTACATAACCGAGTTAACCAAGAAATACATTAACATTAAAATTATGACATTGATGCAAAAAGGTAAACATGGTGGTCCCTTAAAAGAAAAGAAAAATGAAGGGTACGATAAACGGAAATATCCAGCGAGTGAAAACAGCATAGTAATGAGAGGTTAGACAAGAATGCAAGACTCATTTAAGCTAAATGAAAGACAAGTACGGAAACAACAGTTTTAGTAAAATAGTGGTGTGCAGTAGGTTGAATACAACTCATCGAATCTTGCAACAGATGGGCTACAGATGCAGAAGACCATTCAAGGTTCTGCCCCCTAACTGCTAAGAATAAGAAATCATGGCTGCAGTTGGTAAAAATCCTCAAAAGTGGAAAAACACTGCTTAATGACTTTCTGTTGTCACAAATAGATATCAGTGTCAGAATTTGGCACAAACAACATGGATCAGTGGATCCATCATACCTGGTGTCAAAAGCACAAGTTGGTGATAGAGGAATAAAAGTTTGAAGCGTTTTCTTGATTCACACTAGAAACCAACACTTTAACAACCTTAGAGCATAATTCAATAGCCAAAACACATCAAAGAGTTTTTGCTAACCAGGTGCATACCTTCATGGTTACAGTGAGGCCTTTTTAAAATGGACATTTTGCCATGTCACAAAGTTTACAAAATCTCATTATGATTCTAGGAAAATGACAGTTACTTAGGCTTACTTCTATGGTCTGTACAATGGCCAGAGCTCAACTCAACAGAGCACATTTGAAAAGAGGGTAGTTCTTTGCATGAATGTGCATGATGTTATTCCGTCTGCATGGACAGAGCTCACTGGTAATGGAATATTTCCAGTCTCTTGTTGAATCCATGTCTCTAAGGATGCAAGCTATTATGAAACAAAATTAAGTCTTACCTGGTGCTAAGAAGGAGTAACTAATAAAGTGGCCATTGAGTGTATGCGATTAACAAGTAAAGGTTTAGGGTCAAATAAAGAAAAAAAATCTATTCTATTCTATCTCTATTTTATGCTGATATGGATAATTCCCTTCTAATATTTATTCTACTCCAATTCTCTAAAGACCCCCCCCAAATTCCAAGACATCTAAATTCTATTCAGTCTTTTTTTTTTTAAACACCGTTCCTCTCCCACATTTTTATACAATTGCAAAATATATTAACAACTCCTCTCACGTACACAAAAATGTCCATAAAAACCAGTAAAGACATATTTTACCTTAACAATCTTGACAGGGCTCATGTCCATGCTTTGTTTTGTGTGTCCTCTAAGGAATGGTGGTTCCTCTTCTACCAGCTCAATCTCCAAGTCCTCATCTAAGCAGTGGAAAGGAAACTAATGAGTAACCCTTTAAATTTACTTTTCATTTTGCTGCAAGTAAATTGGGCATTGGATGAAGGGAGCGTATCAAATAGTGTAAGCTCACCCTCTTCGTCATCAACCTTTGGAAGGATACCCGTCTCATCATCAAAATCAGGGAACTCTTCTTTAGACAGAACATTAGCAGCAATCATCTGATGATAGATATAAGATAAATTTCACTCTGGTGAAGCCCAAAGGTAATTCTTCCATTTAAATGCTGTCAAGCAGTTAGAAAAAAACAAACAAACCTACCTGTTTAATCTCCCATTTTTCTGGATCCGATATTTTGGTGAGCCTCTTGCGCTCCAGGGTGTCATCCTGCTCCAGCTCAGGGGCATGCCCTAGGTTGAGGTTGGTAGGACGGTCAGGGTTCCTCATGGAGGTCTCCTCCACTCCATCTGGGCCAGCATTCCGCCTGCGGTTGGGATTCAGGTCCTCTCCAGTCTCCTGGTCCACGTCCTGAGACAGGGAGGAGGAAAGTTAATTATGCCAGGTTATTTCTTGAGATCAGACAATAGCAGTGTACTACTAAAGGAAGTTATTGTTTAAAAGGTCTTGGTAGTCTTCTTTCCACCTCTCTTGATTGAGTCATTGTCTAATAACAGTGTGTGCTATTCTTTGGAGTGAGTTGGGGGGGGGGCTTTGATGGTAGAGGCTGGGACTATATAGTGCTTTAATAGTATAGAAGAAGCCTCTGGTATCCCCAGTGTCTGCAAGGTGTTAGATCTCATAGGCCTTCTCCATCCACCACTGGTTGTACAACTCCCTGATCCAGCTTTGGATGGCTGACTTTGCTCTTGCATGTATAGCTCGTTTATTTTGGGAGTTGATATCATTTGGCTAGATAGTGAAAGTTCACCTCTTGATGTTGATTAACACTTTAGATTTTTAAATCATTCTCATTGAACAAAGCACGGTGGATCTTCATCTTGTGGAAAGTGATTTTACAGGTACCAGTGATTGCAGTCCTGAGCATATCCCAGTGGCTTTCAACATCATCTAGACACTGCTTGGCCACTGACATACTCAGCATAGCCAGCTTTGGGCGCCTTGGATTTTTCTGTGCCCTTCCTTTCCGGTGAAGATGAATGGACAGTATGGACAAGATATGATGGTGGTCCGTTTAGCAGCCATCTGCACTGATCATCAATCTGGTGTTAAGCATCTCTTGTCAATCACTTTCATGGACCATAATGTAGTTAATGGATTACCAATGTTTAAGAAAGGGTTCCTCCAGGTTGTTTTAAATTTGTTCTGGCAGAAGTGTGTTGGTGACAATTAGATGGGTTCTGAGGAGGCTGTTAGCAGCAGGAAACTGTCAGAGTATGCATTTCAAACCCTTTCCTTTGCCAATTATTCCTCTCAAAGTTGTAATTTTGTCCCACTCTGCCGTTTAAATGGGTTTCAAAATGAATATATCAGCTTTACCACAGACACACCAGATTACTTGAACTTGGGGAGCAGTAATCTTTTGACACTGGATAATCAAATCTGTTCATTTAGATTTTAATGTTAGACATTAAGCTGACACTTTTATTTAAATGGCTTTAGTTGAAGCTAAATTTGGTTGTCTGATAAATCATAGTCTTAGAACACCACTTCTGAAGATATATGAGGTCTCACCTTCATACTGAGGCTGGTTTTTGATCCTGTAAAAGACAAGACCTTGATCTTCACCCTTTGGCCCTTGCTGACCACATCAGCCACATTGGCCACACGACCTTCTCTACGGAGCTCTGAGATATGGACCAGACCCTCCCATCGTTTCCTATTAAAGGGAGAAATACTTGCTTGAGTTTCCTGGTAGAAGAGTAGCAAGGATGAGGATTATCCAAGTCTGTGTAAATGGAAGTCACATTCAATTTTCAAGAAGTTGGATGTCACTGGTACCTCTGCCTTTACTCCAAAATGACCACAGGAATTTCTTCTCCATTTTAGAGATTTAACATTGTCTGGACACTTAATTTCTGCTCAATTTTGATAGATAACAGTTACCCTGAAACTCTTCATCATAATTCCCCTTCAAATGCAGGGTGGGTTAATATTGTAAAGGTGATTAGGATTCTGAAACACAGCCCTGACTGATGAGTATGCTTAAATAAACTCAAAAGAATAACAAATATACACAACAATTTCAAATAACCACATTACACACAAATACTATACAGCTGATCAAATATGGATAAAATATGAAAATATTATGCCAAATCCTACCTGGGCTGCAAATCTCTGATAAACTATGGCTGTGGTGCATTTACAGCAAAAATGGAACAGTTTAAGTAAAAAAAATCTAAACCGTTTGGTTTACTAATTATGGATCAGGCATATAAATATTGTGCGGTTCTTTTGAAATAGACTATGAGACCTACTCCTTGCATTTTTTCATTGTAAAGTTATACTTTACTTTAAGTTTACCTATGACAAGGATGGAAAAAGTGAGAGATAAAACAGCCAACAATTGTTACCTTATTTTGCTAAATAAATGAAAAGCATACTGAAATTGGCAATGCCCCTCTGCTGCACCCAAAGAATATACTGAACCGAAAACTGCGACCCCAAAACATAATATTAACTATACTGTGATTTTTTTACCGTTCCACCCTTAATTTACAATATGTTTGTTCTTAACTACTGACCTCAGTCCCTCCAGCTGTACAAAGCAGCCAAACTGCATGATGCTGGTGATTTTGCCATTGTAGATATCTCCCACAGATGGCTCCTCTGGTGGAGGCCGGTCCACATGTTTGTCCTTCCACCGATCAGAGTCTCTATCAAGGTCTCTTTCTTTGTCTCTGCGGGGACTAGGTGAGCGCTCACTCCAACGGGATGACCTGTCTCTTCTTTTGGCACGATCACGATCGCGGTCACGATCTCTATCTCTGTGACGGTCGCGGTCCCTGGAGCGAGACCTGGACCTGGAATGTGATCGAGAACGGTGGCGTCTCCTCCTGTCCTTGTCACGGTCACGATCCCTGTCACGGTCTCTGCTTTTGCTACGACTTCTGCTGTGTCGCCTCTTTCTTTCTGATCTGGGATATAAACCAAACAATGTATGAAATGACAAGAAGCCTTTCACTGTAATGCATATGGAAACAAAATGTCAAGTTTGATTTATTTATTACAATCATATTTCATTGAAATCTGCACTGACACATCCTTAAGGAGAATTTAACAGTATGATATTCATTTAACATATTTTATTAACCCCCTAGGAGGAAGTGGACTTAACATCTTGGTTGGGGTGCAGGTTAAGCAGTATCCCTTGAAGAGGTAGGGGTTAAATGTTAAATATCTTTCTGAAGCACATTCTGACTGTTAATTCAACAAAGAGGATTCAACCCTGGTCTTCTATACAGGAAAGAACTCATCAGTTGACGGCCTATTTTGCCTGTGGCATTTCATGTAGGCACTAATTTACCATACATTAGAATCCTATGGGGAAAAAAACATCTTGAACTTCAAGTCATCCTACCTGGTCTTGCTGGTCTTTGTGTCCACTCTACTGACACTGGGCATAAACATTTCCAATTCCTTCATAGCATCTGCTGCTACTTTCACATCATCCTCATCTAGTAGCTTCTGGAATAAAGCACAAAAGAATAAGGTATGTGTTCTTTTTGGTTTACATTTTTACTTAGTGAGACATGATTAACATTAAATTACATAATACACTTCATGAAGATTGACATGGAAACTAGGTTGCAGCAGCTATAAACATCTAAACATCAGACACTATAGGTTGCAATAACTATGATTGTTTAAGCATCCTTGATTAACCTGGCTGTTTAATGAAATGCACAAAAGGGGTCCCCACCAATGGTATTAGAACATTTAGTTCCAATAAGATAAGCAATTGAAGTCATCTACCTTTGGGGGTGGATCATTTGGTCTACATAGTGCTGGGAACAACTCCTTCAATCTCTCCTTTTCCGTCTGTTGCTTAACCAAGGGCTCAGAGTCTGTTGATACATAAAAAAATATATAACACATGAGAGAAGTGTGTGTAGCAAAACCAAGAAACAGGAGTTCCAAAAATAGTGTACAAGTAAAAGGATGTGATCACTAATTACTTAATTTTTATCAGTGGGGGGATGCTCTGGGGCCCAAACCAAATGTTCTTATAGCTCTCAATCTTCCCATTTACATTGTAAGAGTAAGTTGAGAAGTAAAAATGGAATGAGACAAGAAAATTTAAACAAACCTTTACTGGAGGATGCTTTGGATGGGGGTCGCATGGTTTGGATAAGTCTGAGCAAATTGCCGATAAGAGAATCCTGATACGTGGCACAACATACACAAATGTTTTTTTGTTAGCAACCAACAACCTTCATCAATTAACTTTCAAAATGGCACTAGTCCGTGTAGTAAACCATATCAATGAGTAACTCACTGAGAATTCCGCTCCATTTTTGAGCAAAAGTGACTTGAAACCATCAAAGGCGGGCTGTTTCTCAGCGAGGCTGATGACAAATTCGGCTGAAAGGTAAATTAGTGAAAATGACGGATAAAAAATATTTAATATTACAAAACAAAACCAACACCCATTAATACGTTACTTGAACGGTAGAAACTCAGCAAAAATTACACTGTCTCGTTTATATCTACGAATAACACTCAGTGCATCAAAGGACATTTACATTTAGATTAAACATAAATTAAATGACCCGCTGAAACATGCCATTCGTTAGCAGCGGCTAACATTAGCTAGATTAGCTGGGCACTTGTGCCACATCACAGCTACAACGAATGTCACCGGCAACATACCAAGATCCTTGTCACTTATTCCCAAGTGATTATCAAGTTCAGTGCAGACCTTAGACACCAAAGATAGATATTCGAGCTGTTTAAGCTCGTCAACTCCACCGTCTGCCATTCTATAAAACGGTTGTTTTTGTTCAGCAAGTGTAGGCGGCAGCCATGTTGGATAAAAACGACTTCCGTTTCCGTGTGCACACTGGAGTATTGTCAGCCCCGCCACGTGATGTCGCCAAACTTTTTGGTGACAACAAGTTTGTCTGTTCCGTCACCGCTGTTCTCTATAAATCCAGCCACTACCTACTCCAAACAGATCCATACGTCTTGATGCAGAGGAATTCACCTGTAAAGAAGTCCAATGATTTGTAGATAGTCTAATGTAAGAGTTACTAGCTTCACTACGTTCTTATCGCATTTTCTTTTGCTGAGACATGAGAACAGAAATTGTACATACATCCAAAATCGTGGAGTTTCACGAGTGAACATTCGTGGGTTTGTTCTGATCCATCCCGTTGAGTGTTTCGTCTTCCATGTAACATCGGTGGATATCATATTAAATACCAGCTCTGCGTCCTGAGAGTCCTACTCCATCGATTGATCAACAATGAGATTACATCTCGATATGCCTGCGGTTCACTCACAGCGTCTCCTTATATGACTTCAGACCCTTTGTGTTGGTGTACTAATGCCTCAATATGCACTATATGCATTCCTGAGCGCTTGGCTCAGACAAACACTATGGTGCAGTCCCTCATTTTATCTTGCCCAATACACAAGGTGTCACAACAGGGAATGTTGATTCATGGGCTCTCACTCTCACTAATGCACTTCTGACACTCAAATCATTGAGAGTTAAGTGTGTTTGTGAGGAATTAGTGTTGACCCATGAATCAATGACCGAGCTGACAGCTTGTATATAATGTCAATGTAGTGTACCGTGTATAATATACAATGTCCAAGGCTAGATGTGGGAATTATGTAACAAGCCACACAGAGGGGACATCCTTCTTCCATGAGCCTGGGGTAACCCTATGATGCTGCACATGGTCACTCACTTGGCAACCGTGGCAGTAGACACACTCAAACACACACTTTCTCCTGTCAGTGCGCTCCCAGTGTCCCTGCGGCTCTCTACCCAGGCATCCTGTTTAGTCTCACTGGATCCCCATGTCAAGGCCCCCTGACTCAAAGCCTATTTTGCTCAACCCACCATATTTAATTCCTATCATCATCCTTAAACACACATACACTCTAGACATTACACAGACGCATGTTAGATCACTGAAGTCTGGGAATCTTCCATCCCTCCTCAAACACCCCTCGTGCTCACACTCTCTATTGTGCTATTCTACAGCAGTTTAGAAGGAAGTTGTCCATAAATTTATATTACTGTATGGCTTGTTTAGCACATATGTGCACAACAGACTCGCGCCGAATCACAGACATCTGGGAATCTTTTGCACGGCGTCTCACACAAACTCAGTTATTGATGTATTATGATTCTTTAAAGGATCTGTCTTGTGTGTTTATATCTGGTTATGTTGGGTTTGCCAGTCTATCTAATGTATTCTTCCTGAAAAGAATTACGCCTTTGAGGTATTTCACTTTGCTAACAATGCACATATGATCCTATCCAAGCGGATACAGCTTTTCCAAGTACACCAATCCCCCTTTCAGTGAAAGAGATACAATCTGGAATTTATTTGACCATCTGATTTTTGGGTATGTTCACATATGTTCTTGAATAGTCTGATGGGTGGAGGAGTGGAAAGTATTCTTCTAGGTCTAGGAGCTTTCCTAGCTCATCATAATTCATGGCATAACTCTGGGGTACTCAGATGCTTATAAAAAGACCAAAGGTTTGGGCAGGCACTTAACGTCCAGAAGGCATTTAAAACTTGTGTTTTGCTGGGTTCGTCTGTCTCGCAAAAGCTCAAGGCAAGTAATCGCAGAGGGGACACAATGTCATCACCATCATCATCATCATGGTCCTCTCCATTTCCTTTTCCACCCTCTTTAATTCTACATGCCTTGCCTACATACTATAGCTTCAGCCAGGGTTTATCCTGATCACTCTGCATTCCCCTCGTCGTCTCTCGTTCCCCAGTACAGATGAGGTCACACACTCCATGTATGCATTGCATGGCTAAATGAGATTGGTCGGGGGCATATAAGGCCGAGTAGCCCCCTCCCTCTCTGTCCTCACCTGACCTAGCTGGAGAGGGACCAGGGGCAAATGAGATATGGGAGGGATGGGCAGCTCTTGCATAACATACGTTTAATGTATGCAAAACACACGGGGAACATGTTCAATGCTGATGGGGAGAGACCAAGGACAGCGGGGATTAAGAGGACACAGGGGAAATGAGAGATCCTGTGTAGAATGAACCAAGGGGAGAAGATAAGAACGGCAAAGACACTGGTGGAGTCCATCCATCTCGTTTTGTTTCCCAACAGTCCCTAGCTATAGCTGTGTTTTTGAGTTTACATGCGCAAGTGAGTGAGTGAGAGAGAGAGTGAGAGAGGATGTTGCTAAGGTAGAAGACATTCCTCTCTCCTCCAGATCCCCTTGGTTAGCTTCACCCTCCTAGGAAACACTCACGTTTAAGCATCTTTGAGTGCATGCTGTGTATTCTCTGGGGATGCTTTTTTTAATATTCTTGATTTCCATCTCTGTTTAGCTTGTCATTCACAAACAGGATAGATGGGGATCTAAAAGAGCTTTGCATGCAAAGGCCATTGCCAAAGTGAAACGTGTGTAGTCCTCATGATTTCTGTGTAAATGACAAGAGCAGACAAATGCTGGCTTCAGATACAGCGTCTGCAAATGGGGTTGGCTATTTGAACATATACTTGAACTGACAGCACAGCTGGCTACAATGTTCCTGCTATGATTGTATGGAGCATGAAGACTGTGCAGTGTGTATGTACATGCAGGACACATAGAAGGAAAGAGGGAGGGAGAGAGAGAGAGAGAGAGAGAGAGAGAGAGAGAGAGAGAGAGAGAGAGAAGGAGGAGGGGGAGCTGAGGGGGCAGTGCTTGGGTCCAAAGAGCAAGAGACGGATTGGTTGGCGGTAAAGCTGCCTTTGTGAGATCACAGCCCCCACAACAGCCTCCTCCTACATGACGGACTTCATATGAAAAAGATCCACCCTGCAAAGGCAAAAAGAGAGACTAAGGGGAAGAGCAGCCATTAAAATGTGTGAGTCATTCACATCCTCTGCTGCACTCTAATAGGTCCAGCTTCACACCTCACACTTCAGCACAGGGCTCAGAGGGAATCTCATTCTGGGGAGAGAAAAAAAGATGGGGCAACTATTCATAACACAGTTTAGCATAAATCACAGCAGTTTGACTGGAGCAGACTATTTGTTCCCTCACACTCATGCAGAAACTTCTTTGTGACGTCCTCGGTTCTCATTTATTTGTGACAGTGTGCACATCTGACCAAGGCTTTCAGATGTGGCGTACATCATCCGGTGAAGTGGAAGAATTATTCCAGTTTATAGGCAGTATGCAGCAAAGACATCCATGGAAATTATTCTGGTTTATGAGCAATATGCAGCAATGGCGTTCCTCCAATCGTTCTCAGAAAAAGTTGCACTTCATATGGGGGGCACCAATGGGCTCACTGCATTCAAGCACTGGCTTAATTCTAGATAAAGAAAAACCTATTTGAATCAAATCACAGAAAATGCTACATCATTATGCAGAGACTAATTGAAAAAGCTTTATCTTTCTCAAAAGAACTGAAAATTTAAAAAAATCCTCATTAAGCAATACCAAAATATAGATCATATCTCTGACTGTGCTATTTATTCTGCCGTGGCAGTGAGATCCCATATGTCCTTTCTTTATGTCCTGCAGTCAATCATTAGTCAAACCGAGGTGTCACCTTATCAGATCGTGTGGGACAGCAGCACAGCAGTTGGCACAGTGGCCCCACAGCGATAAGGTCCCGGCCCAGGTCGCTCAGGTTTCCCACCATCATCTAAAAGACATACACGTCAGGGTTATTACTCCTGCCTGTGCCTCTGAGCAAGGCAACATGACAAGAACGGGAGTCGTTCCCCAGGCTCTACAGTTGCTCACGGCATCTAAGGATGTGTTAAATGCAGAGAACACACTTATAAGTAGAATAAATAAAGCCTCTTCATCTTCTCCTCTGTTCAAAGTGAACGTGTGTGTGTGTAAATAGTGTCCCGACGCTCTATGATCGAATTGCGATCTTTAGCAATCTTGTTTTTGTATATATGTATGAAAATGTCTATCTATACACAGTCTTCTCAATATTGTATACACGGCAATAATTACATTAAGATGTTATTGAAGATTCTTAAAAGTCGAGTCTCCTGTTGCTTGTTTTTCGCCCTCTACTTCCTGTTCTACTCTTCTTCTCTGTCTTCGACTTCCTCCCTCTTCTTCTTCTTCGCCTACAGATAAGCACCGCAGGGTTAATTTGGACCAAGTTAACTTTCCCACCTGTAAATCCGGCTCCATATCCCAGTGAGCCGCACCACAAGCGGCTTCTCCCTCGACCCGAGTCAGAAAACCACGTTGCTCCTCTGAGTGAGCTGAGACGAAGATGCCATCCAAGAATATGACCGTGTCTCCATTCTCTATCTGACCATACGGGCTTAATCATAAGCCCTTCATCTCCGACGCGACCCCCTCGCCTCTTATTTTGTGTTTGGCTACCTCCCTGTGATTACTTAAAGGCCCCGTGTGACTCTTTTCCAGCCGGTCAGTAATTAAAGCTGCAGAGCTCCTGGCAGTCTGTGGACACTCCGGACGCCTCCACCAGCAGGTGGTGACACACCGTCACTCTGGACGTCTTCAACCCGGGCGACCCCAGCCTGGCTGAGGACAAGCCGGTGTCCCGCTGCTCTCTCATCCTTAAATTAAAAAAAAAGAGATTATAAAAAGGAAAGACGAGAAAAAAAGAAAGGAGGAGCTGCACCTGGAGGCCTTTCGTGTCGGAGCTGTCCAGTTCATGTTCTGTGAGCCCGAGACGCCTCTCGGCTCTGCCCTCCTGCTGTCTCTTAGCGGGAGCTGCGGGGTTCTGTCTTTACAAGACGGCTTTTCCAGCGTCTTTTCCTGGAACAGACATATGCCACTTTCCATTGCAAGAGCCTCTGACTGTGTTCAGAAACACCTGTCAACAATAAAAGACTATATCGTTACCAGCAAGGATTAGGATGCTAAATCTAATGGGCTATGTCCTGTAATTACATCCCCCACCCCACACCCCTGAACTGTAACTATACATGTGTGATCCATATGAACCCCCTCCTCCTCCTTCCTCCTCCTCTGTGTGTTCGTGGTTGCTGGTTGCAGCATCAGGAGTCACAGGATGCCAATCGACTGTCTGCCACTAGGAAAGCCCCCTGAGCTCCTCCAGACATCTGATTTGGGCCTTCAGTGCATCAGGCGGGATGCAGTGTGACATGTGCTGATGAGCCAAGCGGCGCTGGCTGCCCTCGTCTCTCACACAAACAATTATGGGACCAGACAGACCCTGTTTATTCCCCATTTAGCTGTTATTTCAGTCCAGCGACTTTCCGTTCCTCTGCTGCCTGTGACAGCAAACGGCATGCTTATTCTGGACAGAGGGGCCGAGCCCCCCAGCCCCCGGCCCCCCCCGCCCACACACACTTGCATAATTTGCGAGGGCAGCATTTCATGTAGGATCAGGGAAGGAAATGTGAAATTGTGTTGAAGGCAAAGTAATGGTGGTGGCCTACATGACAACACTAATGACACAGCTGCCTTCATTCTGTGAGCTGTCATCTTGAGTTGCTTTGCTACACAACAGTGGACATGTGGCAGGTTGATATCTGAAG
>OMLC01036119.1:0-15546 GCA_900302585.1 Regalecus glesne
ACATTGTATTTTTAAAATATATAATACTTTTTTGTGAGTTTCGAAGGCTGGGAGTGGAACCCATCTTATGTATGTATGTAAGTACATATGCAATTATACATAAGCATTATCAACATGAAAAAGTCCACAAAAATCTATATATTGACTAACAATAGAGATCCATCCATCCATCCATCCATCCATCCATCCATCCATCCATCCATCCATCCTCAACCGCTTATCCGAAATCAGGTCGCGGAGAAACTGGAGCCTATCTCCGTTCCCATTGGGCGAATGGCGGGGTACACCCTGTATAGGTCGCCAGTCTATCACAGGGTAGAGCAGTGAGCGGAACAGTGTCTTGCTCAAGGACACCTCGGTACGCTTCTCTGCAGGACTGGGGATCGAACCTGCAACCTTCCGATCGCCAGGCGACCGCTCTACCCAATGAGCCAAGCCGCCCCCTTAAACATTAGAGGTGAAAAACATATTTTTCTCTGTTATATTTGTATCAATGTGTTGAGGCTCTCATGAATTTTAGCCGTCCCTTGACTCTCTCCATGCAAAACCTGTTATTCGTGGTTGCAATCCTAGTCAAACAATCAAGATGCACATGTGTAAGCCTACTTCTATGTTTTCTTTTGACAATGCTCATTATAGAAAATACTGCCTCACAAGAGTAAGTGCTCACAAAAAGGCTCATTACCCTCTGTACACAAAGCTTTAAATGTGGATAATCTGAGGCTGAAGGATCACTTTTCTCATTCTTTTGTTCTTCTCATAATACATCATTTTGAGGGGTGGAGGTTGAGAAAATATTTGCTATTACCTTATGTGCTAAACTTGCAAAACCTTTTTGCAAATACGAAGCTAAACACACAGGCTATACGTCTACCCATGATGTTTACCCATGAGTCCAGTAGCTTGCGTTCTTCGATGTATTTTCAGTATGCTGCCATCTGCTGGATAATTCATTTTGATTTGGTAAAACAGGACATAAACGGAACCTATAGAAGTAAATTAAAGCTATATTCTTATTGTTATCAGTGGATCTACATGAACCGCTAAACAAAGGCTTGCGAGCAGTGTAAAGAGCACCTCTGAGTTACAAAGTAACATTTCCTAAATTTGAAGATGAACAAATGTTCAGAAGGTTCTTCAGTTGGTAAGAGATACAGCCTCATCTATCTGAAATGTGAGTTATGGATGATTAGTAGGAAAAATGTACCCTTTGATTCTATACATGCCATTAGGCCATATAGTTATCCCAGTCATCCCAGGTTTCAGATCCTCACTCACCCAGTATCCTGTGTTGGGGGAGTCAGAGGACTATGTTGTATTGACAAAACATTTGGAAGCAATAATTTGCTCATGGTTGAGAGAGAGAGCTTCACTGGAGTAAGTCTGTTTATGTGGAAAGTGCCAGAGTTGTGACAAGAGGTTGTCTGCAGTGGCCAGGGTTCATCTCTGTGTAGAAAGAAAGAGGTGAAGCTAGAAGGAGCTGCTGATAGTCAAGCACCACCCATTTCCCATAGGTTCTGATCATTAGCTGTATTATATTACACTGAACTTGAATTTCCTTATATCAAATTAATTTTAAGTCATATTTAGATGTCAACTATTTTAGCAAATTGACATCTGTGAAGTACAATAATTGTTGGTATGTAAGAAAAAGCACATTATTTACTATTGCAAAATATATTACTCAAACTTATTTTTTCCTGGAATTGTGCTGAGCCCACTGCATGCTGTGCTGGCAAAGAGTTGGGTCCACAATTATCCTTTGTTTCAGTTATTGTTTCAGTTAGTGTTGAAACTGAAATCAAGACATATCACGATTAGGACATGGACATATAAACTACAATAACGTCAAATGATGTATCCGACAGCTTCCGTCTACATAACGCACAAGGTTTTATTTCCTCTTTTTTGGATTATTGGATGTGCAAGGTATTCATCCCAAGTTTGCCCATAATTTCCACAGTCGCTTGAAACACTTTTTCCATTTCGCTTCATTCCATCAAGTTGTTCCTGGATTTTACTGTTGGGACCAGATGTCGATCAATACCTCTTGTCTCCTTGCAGACCTCAACACAGATTGAGACATTTTATTTTTGTTTTCTGACTGAAAAAGACAAAAACCTTCTTGTTCTGAGTTTGGTAAATGCCGTAGGATCAGACAAGGATGTAATAATGGCCCCGTAGAAAAGACATCAACACCATACCAGATATGGCGTCACTGGATGTGACATGAATGTAAAATCAGTTGTTGGAATACCAATGTCATGAAGCTCTCCCTTTGGCTAGATGTGGCTGCTTTCATATTGAATAATGCCCAAAATGAAATGAGCATGGTCTGGAATCCTTCCACATGCAAATTAAATGATAACTTTGGTATGCTTGTAAGAATCTTGAGACTCTTAATGGAATGCAAAGGTATTAACCGGATTAGGTTAAATTAGCTTCCCAAGATGTTTGTGAGTTCATTTTTCTCAGCGTATATGCTGTAGACAGGATCACAGTAGCTCAGTGGTAGAGTGTGCGCTTCAGGAAATGATGAGCCAGATGTTGCAGGTTCAGACCGACCACAGGACATCAAGAAAGCCATCTGCCTTTGATCCCAAATGCTCCATGCCCACCCCAAAAACATGGGGACTAATCGTGATAGTTGAAAATGGACCTCTCCAATGTATATGCTGTAGGAATGGGACAAAATGGCAAACTGTGTATGATGTGTAAATACATCTCTTAATCATGATAGTAGATTTGATCATCATTGTGACTTATAAACTGATTTCCTTTTGTTCTCAGGCAGACAACCCTGGTAGTATATCTCCTCTCTCTGGTTGGCATGCTGGTCTATGCCTTCACCCTCAACCTTGGCCACCTGTGGGTGGTGTTTGTGACAGCTGGCGCTTTAGGGTAAAGATTTAAGAGGGACTTTTACTATGGGTATAAACAGTTAACCTGGAGCACATTATATCCCCTGTTTGATTACCCCTGTCCAGAATCACTTGAAAGCCATAGACAACTCAAAGGAAAATTGGAGAAATATCAGATACTTTAGGGCTTTTAACTTATCCAAACTCATTTTTCCACACGATCTCATCTCCATGTAAGTTACACATTGTCGTTTTTTTTTAGGGTAGAGACAGATTATCTTGATACGAAGCATCTAAAAGTAATGTTTAAGGTCTAATGTCTGAAAGCACAATCTTAATCGAACGATGATAGCTTATTTTAATCCTGATGTCAAGATGATCCCTATTTATCATGTGGTTTGCATGGCTGCAAATGAAAAAGCCTTTTAATAATGACTATGGATTCAAAGGTTTTTTTTCTACTTTCCTTTCAGCTAGTATTTGAAAGCTGCTTTAACCTAGCAAAATGCAACTCATCTGACTCCTCAGTCCACACACTTTATCCCTGTAATTGCTTGTATTTATAGCAAGCTGGTTCAACCATTGAGTGGTTTCCATAGAGATTCTCTTGTATGGGAATATAATTTTCATACCATCTCCTATCCCCGTGCATCCCCCTTTATAATTATTTTTCCTCCTCAATAAGTAAATTTGTGTCAGGAAATGAACTATTCTAGACCACACTGTTTCTCTCTCAGGCTGGAGTTTAACCAACTATCTCTATCTGCAGGTTCTTCATGACGGGATACCTGCCTCTTGGGTTTGAGTTTGCTGTAGAGCTCACCTACCCAGAATCTGAGGGCACCTCATCTGGGCTGCTGAATTGTTCAGCTCAGGTCAGTGGTATCTGTGTATCACTGTTGCTGCAAAATGGCTGCCAGGAGCACTGACAGCATGGTTAACTTATCCATGCTTCAATGATATGCACCCACAGAGGCTTTATGTGAGTTAAACAGATTGTGAATACTTGCAATTGTTTTGTAAAAATCATTCCAGATATTTGGTATAATTTTCACCATCTGCCAAGGGAAGATCATAGACAAATGGGGCACATTTGCCGGGAACCTCTTCCTCTGTGTTTTCCTCCTCATAGGGACCATATTGACAGGTAGTACTACTCATCTTTTCTCTCATTCAATGTACACCTCTTGTAACAAACCCACTGACAGAATATCACTCTAAAATTAAAGTGAACTTTTGAACCATATCAGTTGCTGTACATTCACATCTATAACCTGCTGCACTTTATTGGTAAAGCATGACTGAAAGACTTCTGCAATACATGTGAGTACATAATGATGTCATGCTAAGGAGATGCCCTCTAGTGGCTAAGTGAACAAATCGCCGATTTGTCGTCATTTTCAAATAACTAACTCATCCATATTTTCAATATTTTGTTGTAGCAGTCTGTCAAAATAGTATGCACAGTGTTTCGAGCTCTTCTAAGACAATTGATATGCGTATTGGAAACCTCCACAAATTTCAGTTAACCATCATCATGTCTATCCTTTTGCTCATTGCAGGATTTATAAAGTCTGATCTACGACGCCAAAAGGCCAACCAGCTGGCTGAGACGCAGGCAGCGAGTGTAAGTGTTTTGTGTGTTCACTTGAAGTGAGAGGTATGATCTACATTCCATGGTGAGGGAATGTTTTGGTTGCCACACCACGCATGGGATTGTATTCACTCCACGGGCTTTCTGGCTGCTCCTCCGCAGTCCTCTCACTGTTATGCACTGCTCGAGGCATGAAAGGGAGCGGAAGGGGGCTACGCACAGGGTTTTGGGGCTGGTTTAAGCTTTCTCTCATAACCTACTAAAGAAACCCCTTTCCCCCAGTCCCTGTTTGCTGAAAGCATGACTTGACGCCGTCTGACATCTCTGCATGCCTCGCAGGTGTTTGGTGCGCAAAATGAACTCCTCTCATTTCAAACTTGTAAAAAGCTGTGTGCCTTGTCACAGCTCAGACTGAGTGCAGTTGGTAGTCAAACAGTTTTCTTGATGAATTAAGTCAGGATAATTTGATAGTACTACACTGCTATGTATAGTTTATATTATTGAAAGACCAAATGTTATAGCTCATTGGCAGCCAATAAAAAACACTACCACACTTCGTCCCTCAGTGTTATCTTACCCCAGGAACTATTAGAATTTAAAAAATCCTATTCAAAATTTAGAGCAATTCAAAGACAGCTCTGTGACTTAGAGCTGTTGAAGATAGACTTTGAATCAATAACAATGACTGGCATTTTTAACACTCATATTCACATTGCTTGCACTCTGAAGTCAATTCTTTGCCTTTTTCTTTAAGCCGAGGTTGGTGTTGGGACTTTTTGTTACCATTCTTTGCTATCTTTCCACTTACTTCCTCAGTTCGTAATATTCCACACTAGCCGCAAAAATGTAACAGCAAGTGTAACCTGCAGCAAAACTACAACACCTGAACACAAATATGTTCAATTCACCACTCACACAGTTTTCCTTTCTAATAAACCAGTATTTTCCAATTCTTAGGAGTTATTGAGGTAGCCCACAACGTTAATTACCTTATTGTCCAATTGCTTAATCCTCACATATGGTTTGAAGAAATTTGTTAAATTACAAAAAGAAGTGAATCGGTTCAACTGGATCAGAAGTTTACTCAGAAACGTTTCGTCACTCAAACAGCTGACTGCAAGCATGTTGCATTACAAAACTCAGGAGCATAATACATCGTAAGATCACTTTGACCATATTCTGCCTATCAATTGGTGGTCTAGTATAAGTGAGGGCTTTCTTTGCAATTGGACAGTTAAGAGGGCTGTCAGGAAATTTTGTGGGATGCACAGGGGATTGGCATTAATATGATTGGAGATGATGATATCTAGAGGTGAAAGAAGAGTTGGCCTCAGAGCCTCTCAGATGCGTGACACCCAAGCTATCGTTCCAGCATGCAGGCTCCCTGACTTCGGTGCAGGACTACGGGGCCACAGCACCCAGCGGCCCCTGGCAGCGGCGGCCTTGACAATAATCCACAACCTCACTAAAACCAAAACACACACCTGCCAAGGTAGGGGGCACATACTCTTTGAAAAATACAATTTTTTTTCTCAGATTCAGATCCAAATAAAAACGAAATATTGAAACCACACAGGCATGAAACCCCTATGAAGGAAAATGTTACTGTTCAGTGGGGAAAAAGATTAGCAGGGATGAGCTTTTCATTTATACAGAAATTTCAATAATATTCACACAAGCCACAGATTCTTTCTCAGTTTACCAAAACAAGGGCTTTATGAGATCTGTTATTTTTTCATTCTTCCACAAAAATGTACTAGTTGTCTTTTGGAAATATTGCACACTGTGAGTAATGAATGCCTTTGGTAATTAAGGTCCCAGGTTGGTAGTGCATTCCACCCCAGTTAACAATCAGGGCTTAAGCAAAACTGCTCCACTTGCTTTCATTGCTGCGTGGAAAAGCAATAATGAGGATTTAAAAATGAAGTAAGATAAGCCCAAAATGATTTACCTGGTTTAAGGTTTTCATAGTTTTTATTGCCAGAGGTCATGGGAGTATGCAGAAGGTACAATGTCTTATAGGCTATGTCTGAGGTGATACTGTTGAGAATTTTCTTCATCATATTCTTCCTCAACTCCATATCAACAGGAAAAAGGACTTTTATCCACAACAGTTATCCTGTTTCTTTTGGGATATTATTGTGCAATCCATTTGTTTCATTGATCCCCTCCGATAAAGACGTAACAATAGCAACCTTTAGTACGTTAGCAACGTTAGTAAAGCTCTCACCATTTTGAGTCATATGTCTGAGATAGATGATAACCTCAAATTAAATGACATGTTAACTGAAAACTGCTCAGAAAGCATTTTGATAAATATACCACAAATGTATGGGCACATGTTGAGTGCAAACATCAGTCTGTAATGCGACAAGGTGATGTGTGCTTTGCATGAAGAGTGTAATGTTTTTGTTCAGTCCAGATAAGTGATACGCTAACGGAGGAGCAGAATTAATTTTGATCATTATTAATGTTCGATGATTTATTTCAGTACTACAGTAGCTATAGTATTTGTGTTATTTGATACTTTGCACTATTTTCAGTCTTTTTGTCAAAGCGAATTTGATCAGACAGTGATTTCTATTGTATTCCTTTACAGAAAACGGCAGCTAATCTCGAAGGAGGTATCGCTCCCCCTGTGACCCAGAAAGAGGCCAAGTTTTGAGGAGGGGGTCCAAGTGGACTAGTCTGAGAATACAGACATCCACTTCCATTTATCAGCACATTGAAGATCGACATGATACAAAGCAACGATAACCAAGAACTACATACACATGTTGGCGCTAAAGTGAAAAGCAAGCTGCTTACCCTTTGCAAATGTGAGAAGTTAGAAAATGCAATACGAAAAAATTACACATTAAAGCAAGAACATATCTGACTTGTCAGGGCTCTATGAATGCAGTCAGGGTCAAGCAAAGCTAACTGGCATGCTGTTCAACACTATGTACTGAATGAACTCTATTCTCTGGTATGAATTCTAGAGATTTACAGAAATGATCCAAAGTGCAACTCATCTGGAGCCAAATAGTCATGCAAAAACGGTAATGCACTTGGAACCATAATGGTCTTTATCTCCTTAAAAGTGGAGAATTTCCAGAATTTATTTGAGCGCTGTCAGTGAAATGAAACTGCCACTTTTGTGACACCTACATTACAATTTTCTCTTACTGAACAAATCATTTCCTTTCATAAGCTTTCCCCATCCTGCTTGAATTAATGTTGTTGAATTAGTGTTCTATGCATTCTAATGAGCAATATTTAAACTGTGAGTGTTTCTTCATTTTGACCAATATTGTGCGTGACTGAACTCAATCTTTACATCGCTAAAGGTATTCATATGTGTTCTATTTTTAGAATGTGCATGTTAAATGCAGACTAAGGATTCTGTGATTTCTGTTTTCCTGTAATGGCAGTTTTTCTTCAGACTGGTCAACAGGTGGCTTGTCTGCCACCATCTGCCATTCAGGATAACAAGGAGGTACTTCTGAGTACTGCTGATAGTGATGAATACTGTTGATGCTGTGCATCTGAGTATACCTCGGAAGGTCAATCTTGTCCTTGTCCAAGCGATCTTTACAAGAAACTCGTCCCAATTTAACCACATTCTCAGAACAAAAGTCAGATACAGTAAGACATGTGCAGGTGGTGATTATATCCATCGATTGACATGCAAGAAAAAAAAAACACCTTTGAAATGTTAAGCGAGAAGAACATCAGCACAAAACAATTGAACGACAAGGCAAGTCAATCTCTTGCCCTTGTCATTTTGCACAAGAAAATAATATTTTTTTTCTATGACTCTTAACTTGTAAATTTGTTATTGATAAATGTAGTCCATGCTGTGTTAAAACTATTAGTAGTTGATATGAAAAGTCCATAGTCGAGTGTCCTCTTACTTGATGTGATGTGGTCCTTGTGATTTATCTTTTTAAACAATTATGTGATCATGGGAAGTGTTGTCAATCAATTGAGGGGTTCTTTTTATAGAACATTTTATACACATGAATAATTGGTGCTGTCATTTTAACTCCTCGTCATACTCGGTAATTAAATTTTTTATATATAGCCATTAAATCTTTGGCAAATATGAACGAGTGTAAACAACTACAATTGCTATTCTGGTGATATACAATAATAAATATCTATGGTCTCTTATCTGGTTATCTTCTGATATCCGGTGGAATACAACATTCTCACTCTAATGTCCCTTTGTTGAAAAGACTTGTCTTGTGATTGAATTCAGTAGGTAAAAGAAAAAGTGTGCTTTACTAGACAAGGTATTTACTAGAGTTTCATTCATGAAGAATAAACTATCTTTATTTCTCACTGTACATACATGCATGACTTTTTTTCTCCCTATTGTAGAGCAATGAGCAGCTGTAGTGGCGAGGGACCAACTCCATAGGCAGGAGTATTAACACTTAACATGCATATCTTTTTGACGGTGGAAGGAAACCAGAGCACCTGAAGGAAACCCCTGCAGACACAGGGAGAACATGCAAACTCCACATAGTAAGTACCTGAGATGGCCTGGGAATCAAGCCCAGGACTCTCTTGGTTTGAGCCAACTATGCTAACCACTAGGCTACTGTGCTGTTTCTTGAGTTGCTGAGTGGTAGACAATGACAAGGTGAACACCACACCTATACAATTCAGATTTCTGCTTTAAAAGGAAGAAGGAAAGGAATATCACTTAATGTTTTATTCTGTCCATGAAGTTTGTCTTTTACATTTAATCCATCCTAGTGTACAGGACCAGTGGGTATCTG
Source organism: Regalecus glesne (assembly GCA_900302585.1). Taxonomy (NCBI): domain Eukaryota; kingdom Metazoa; phylum Chordata; class Actinopteri; order Lampriformes; family Regalecidae; genus Regalecus; species Regalecus glesne. Next base: position 9,225 of record OMLC01036119.1, read on the forward strand.
TAGCTCCTGGGCAGCAGTTAGGGGTTCAGGGTCTTGCTTGAAGGACTCTTCAACATGCTTTATGAAGGAGTCGGGTATTGAAACAGTGACCTTTCGATTATTTGACGACTCATTATATCTCCTGAACCATGTGCCAGCTCAGTGTTTCAGTTTAACCCCCTCATCCCCAAAAAGACTTAATATTTGCCGGTTCTCAGTGCTGTGTAGTGACCACAGCAAACGTGTAGCTACTGAAGGTGTTACAAGATAGCAATGTAAATATGTCAGACATTCTCTGTTTTTCTATTTGAATTATTTTGTTATTCATATCACTAAAGAGGTTAGCACTCGGGTTAGGCACAGCTCATTCTCATTTCTAAACTGAAGAGTTCAATGAAACATTCTGGATTTGCATGAGGGAGAAACAGTTGCATTTTATTTCCCAATATGAAGGACTCTCCTGGGTTCCAACCTCCAATACAATTCTAAGTTTTCCTGGTCTCTTCATAAAAAATGCACATATACTGTATTCAGTATTTGGGGGTGAATCAAAAACCAGAAATCTAATATAGATAATGTGACCATACAATACCGTCACAATTACACTGTCAAAACTCAATTTTTCCAATTAAATTGTTAACAGTAAATATTTATTGTAAAAATAAAATAAAATGGAATACTCCAGTCCATACAGATAGATGACGTCTTCCGCAGTACAACACGATTTCTACACCCAGATATCCACATCACGACAGGAGGAGCAAACTACAACATATTGCACAAGTCTGTGATGGTGAGCTGGATATCAGAGAATAAGTACAAACTGTTTTTCATTCAATTCCGCTTCTTCTGCCGAGCCCCCACTTCTTCCTGTGATTCGGGAATACACTGGAACCCGATCAGCATTCCCATAATTGAGAAACCTATGGGAGGACACACATGATGATTCATACATAGTCATGATTCAAGTTTTTTTCTCATTAGGGAGCTCTATGAGAATTTAATACACGCTGACTTCCAAATATTTACACAATTTCTGACAGATGCCCCCCCTCTAATATTGTAGTACTTACTTGCCACAATGAGAGGCGCCATGACACCTATAGTTAGAGGTGCCGTTTTGTAGACGAAGGCTTCAGACAGGAAGTGTCCCAAGGCAAGCACAAATGTCCATAAGGTGATGTGATACAGCCTGTAAAGGAGTATTAGAATATATGTTAGAATGTAAGACAGCTTACACTCTGTACCTATGAGCAGGTTAGATGACTGGCTTGCTTACGTCTTGTTCTGGATGTCGATGGCACAGGCACAGCGTATGATCGACGATAACAACGTCCAGATTCCAAACGTTCGAGCTTGGAGACCATTCACTAGGTAAAGGGGAGGGAAAGCCACTTTATTTGGTCATTTTATTTCCTACAACGTGTCCGCTGCATTTAACCTGACTTATTGTGTAGGAGCAGTGGACAGCCACACCCCCCAGGGATCAGTTTAAAGGATCATCGTCTTTCTCACGAAAACGTCAACACACTTTCTGAGAGGAGTCGGGGATCGAATCAGCGACCCGTGTACATGTCTGCAATCCACCACGATTAATTTGGAGTTTTCTGAGAATATGGTCCTGATTGCTGATAGTTTAAGCTTGTAGCAGCCTCTCACCAAACTCAGGCGTCCCTGTGTATAGTTTCTCTGACAGGAAGCTGTGATCTCTGAAACTCTGAATAGTGTTTCCCATCGCTATGACCGACACCATCACCAGCCAGCTCCGTAGGACGTTCAGAAATCGACCCATCTCTGTCTGTCCAGTCACTAGGAGGCACCTGTCAACAAAGGTGAACAGAGCTACACAGTGAAACTGTCCAAATAACTACAGCACACGGTCACAACAAGGTATGATGTCTTTTTATGCAACATTACCTCTGCCAAATGGCATGATAGTAAATTGATTTAGCAGTGTGCATTACAGGTGCTAATTAGCCACTAAGCGTCCGTGGCATATAAGGCATGGCATGCATGGCAAGCTAACTACATGTAATGTTAATATTGCTAGCTGGGATCTATTGGTTAGCCTAACTTGACCAGGACAATGACGATAAACCATAAATGTCTGTTCATCCGCTTACCTGGTAAATTATACCGAATCTACAGAATAGACATATCCCTGCGAAAATGAGTGAACTGCATGTATAAGGAGGGACTGGCGGCAGTAGATCTGCCAGTCTTGGGCATCAGGCTTAACCAATAAGGACGCTCCGTCGAGTCGCCCCATTCTCCCTAATGGATCGTTCGTGGCTTCAGGTCACTCCTCATTTCACCGTCAGCGAATCGCTGCAGCCTGTTTCTGATCGCTGATAGGCTGTCACCAAATGACGTGTCTAGTTTCGTTGCATAAATATAAATGGTAAATGGGAGTTATTTTTATATCATTTATATTTATTACGTATATAGTTTTACAATACTGTGTAAAATAAAAAGTGATAGAGTAAAAAGAGTAATGTTGAGCAACTAAGTCAAATATTTGGAGCAGGATAATACAAGTAGTAATTTCCTCCCGTTTGAGCATATAATATTTTTGGATTCTTTATTTAGAATGCTTTTGTTGAGTTATCTTAAAAATAAAGACATTTGCATATCAATTTGCATAAATTGAATGAGTAACTTGATCATCCTGTTTTTCTAGACCTCGTAAGTGATCTACGTAGGTGATCTGACATGAAAATATAAGAAGGGGTTCATTTTTGGATATCTTTTACAAATTAGGACTTTGACCAATTAAAGTAGCACATTTTCGATATAATACAGTATAACACAGTATATGAGCACTACAACAGATTCAATGACGATTGTTATATCAGCTAGCAGTTATATGTTTAGGGCTTGTTTTGATTATGATTATGATTATTATTATCATAGAATAAGTTTTGGTTAGTAAATGCTGCTAGTATGGGCTAGGTAGTATATGTCATTATCTAGAGTGAGTTCTAGGTAGTGTGTGCCGGGGGCATCTGATGTTATTGCATAGAATGAGTTTATGTAATACGTGTTGTCAAGGGACAACAGATGAAAATGGACCTAGTGGCTGAGTCCGGCGTATCTACATTTGACTCCTAAAGTTCATTCATGTGCACTGACCCTGTTCAAACTCACAAATACAGATCGGTGGGGGATTTGTGCGATAAACGTAGACGCGTTGACAGCAAGGCTCACTGCCCCGTGTGTGCGCATGCGTCATTTCGTTGCTACCCCGGTTGCTGTAGAAACCGAATGGATTAATAGCCTCCATGGTCAACTAGCTAGTCCCGGTGTGCTAACAGGAAGCACTCCACAAAACAGAGAAATGTTGAAGTTGGCATGTAATGTGGTATGTTCTTACGGAACGTTATCGGTAGCCGTCTCTGAAATGAGGCATCGTTTGCTACCCAACAACCCACGTTAGCCAAGTCAGCTCGGTTTAACTGACTTGGTTAATTAGCTATGTGTGGCTAGCCAGGTGTGGCTAGCTGACGCCTACTGCCTGAGCTTTGTTCTCCTGCCTTACAAAAGTATCCTTCTAAATAGTTGACCTCACTTCCGCCACAAGATGTCAGCAAATGGATTTCATTTTTAGCCGCTATTTTAGATCAGACACACACCTTGGACCTAGTGGCGTTATTAATGCTAACCTGGTGTGCTACCTGTGTTTTTGTCAGTCCAGTAAATCTTAACGTTATACGTTTAGGATTAACGTGGTATCAGTAATTGCCCGTAGCAATCTTGGATGTCAAGCTATTTGGAATGTCGCAACTGAGTGATAACTGGCTGTAGAGGAAAGTAATGCTACGGTGAACCAAGGTGCCTGAAGGAGGGGAAGATTTCCACCAGACAGCTCTTGCCCATTCACAGTGGAAATGCCAGCTGTCATCCGGGATAAAGAGGATTCCGAGTCTTCCTCGGAGGACGAGAACGAGTAAGTGACTGTGCTGAGTAGGTCAGCTTTTCCCCCTCAGTGAACTGTAAGGTTTTACAATTTTCTTCAGTTATACTGCAGAAAGGAGAAAACATAACAGAGGAAAAGCCTATTGTTTGATCCATCAATACGACTCGTTGTCTATTGAGGTCTTCCAACTGGTGCAGTATTACTAGTTCAGTATGTCTTACAAAATAAGTAAAGATTCACAATGTCGTGTTATCTTCTTTATCTAAATGATGGGCAATGTCGTTAAAATTACATTAAACCTACTTCTTAATTGTGTTTTATATTGTTCATATTATCAAAAGAATAAACAAACCAAAAATACAATGTCATCCTGCCAAAAGACCTGCCATTATGAATAGCTAAAATTTAAAACTGCAACGGCCTCATACATGTCACATAAATTTCTTTCTCCATTTTATACATGTCTTTACTTTCATTTTATTTGTGTACGTTTTCAACAGTATGCAGGATCCTGCTTTTATATGTTTCCAGTGATACAGAAGTGGGACATTAGTCTGCTTTGGCAGTTATAAAGTATAGGATTGCAGTACTTTTTTCACAACCACTACAACCTCAAAAAAAGAGTACAGACCCTTTATTTGGTCATTGTATTTTTACAATGAGAATTGTCATCTGCTTTTAACCCATTCTCTTGTATAGGAGCAGCGGGTAGCTGTATTGCTGGGGGGGCAGGTAGAGGTTCAGTGTCTTGCTCAGGGTCACTAGAGTAAGCTGTTCTGAATTTGGGAGGTCTTTAGTGTCTGTCAGGTTGGTGCTGATCCTTCTGATAAACTTAGCAAGATTTGTCTGTCTCTAAATAGACTATTTATCACCATGACCTAAAGCTGAGTCATCCTGTACCAAACATTTTGTTGGTTCACGTTATTTTTTGTAACATTGGTTTCAGATATCTACTTCATTATTGATGTCAAGAAGTCGGACTGAGTGAGGACTTTGAGTAGCTCTCATTTTGCATAATTGATACATCTGCTCTGAGGAAAATGAAAGGCCTAGAAGAGAGCTACCATGTAGCTCCTTGTTGTAGTTGTTGGCATTTGACACTGCACAGTCTTTGCTAACTAATTCCCACTTGGGCTGTACTCAGGAATAGCTTATTGAAAATTTACTTTTAGCATTTTTCTCGTTAATTAGTTAGGACTGCTTAATATTTGCAATAGTTTAACCTCTCGGTAATTATGCCTCTTGCAAACCAAAAGACTGCCAGATTGCAGTTAAAAATGTGATCTTACATGGTAAATTGACTCGTTTTTATATAGCGCTTGGGTAGCCTAACAACCACTACAAAGCACTTTATGATATAGGCCTCATATCTACTGAGTATGGGGGATTAAAGCTGGCTGCCCTTTTCCTGATGCCCCGTGGTAGGATCAAACCTGCTACACCTGACTTGGAGGAATATGCTCGACTACTGAGCCACCACTCTGTCCTATATCAATGTTACCAAAACAGCATCACCCTCAGACTGAATTTCATCCAACCCTAGTCCCTTACCTGAGATCAGTGCTATTGAAAAACCTTGTTCAACGGTGCAGGGCCGAGGTATTATAACATAATTTATATACACCATATTGTCTAACACACAGATACCGGAGTCAGGAGCTGCAATTGTTTACTTGCTGCTCATCTCCACCCTGCTTTATCAAGAATGGTCATGTCTGATAGAATTCTTCTCCATCAATATTTTATCTCTTTTTTTAACTTGCTGATAAGGAGGCTGTATCTCTTACTGTTGGAAAGGGCAAAGTTTCTTGTGGGATTGATATTACAGCAGCTGGTATTATTATGGCACACCTCCCGAATCTGTGTGTGGTTCTCTCTATCTGCTCCAGTGGAGTAAAAACCATGCTATGATGCATTCCGTCAGTGTTAGGTAAGCTACAAGCAAAAATCAGCTGCCATCACCCAGGAGCAGAAACCCAAGAATACAGGCAGCAAAATATACCCCAGGGTGTATATTTATTAATGTCCTAAAATTATTCTTTATGTTATGCATGTCATCAGTTTGCCCAGATGATATTAATCTGATTAATTGTATTATATTTACTGTTGAAATAACAAGTAACTGATATTCACAAAATTTTTACTCACTGTGTTACCCAGAGAGCATCCTTGCATTACCTGGAGTGGTCTGAGCAGGAAGATTCCCGTTCTGGTGTTCTGCCCTGAAGCAATCATTGCTAAAGATGTGAATACTGGCTGTGTTGGAGGTACAGTACACATTCATAAAGTGATGTGCTATGGGAAACATGATAGTAATTGAAGTAGTTTTTGTGGTCTTTAATTAGTATAAGAACAAGTCCGTTTATTATTTATATTATTTAAGTTGAGGTTTTTAAAAAACACATCAAATACATATGTGGGGGTATA
>OMLC01036120.1:0-15992 GCA_900302585.1 Regalecus glesne
TGTGTGTGCATTCCACAGAGTGGTTTCAGTTGGATTTGGGGTGGTAACCTGACCAGCACGGCTCACTCCCACTGTCCTCTATAGGATATGTTACATTAGGGGGAGGAGCCTGAATGATACCCTCCTCCCATGACATGCTTTCCGTTGTTGCCTGGAGTTACCAATAGGTGTGACAAGTGGATTGTTTCTCACTGTTTAACCCCTGAAGTACCGCACCAGTGAGACTATTCACTGTGAAATAGTTTATCTCCACATCTGTAAGTGCTTCCTGTCTGAAACCTTTATGAATACAGACATATGGGGCAAACGGAAACGTAAACATCCACCAGAGTTAAAAATGTGAAACTCAGGACCTTCAAAGTAGCTTTAAAATAGTGTTTACATTAAAAAAAACGTTTTTAAAAATGCTCTGTAATAGATCGGGCTTGCTCACCAAAGTGAGATTTATAAGTAGGGCCATTGAGCCAAACAGAGGAAAGACATGTCTGGGTTTCTCTCCGGGAGCCCCCCCCCTCATGTCAAAACTTAGTTAAACATCCAACAGTACACTGCGTCCCAAGCCCCTAGACAAAGCCCAAACACAAGGCCAGGCATCCCCTAGATTACAAACTACCCCTCAAATCCAGAATTCAAGATGTACGGCAGCACTCCTAAGTCAAACCAAGACACAATATGAAAAAAGAGTTAACTGCCAGTATCCTTTTAACCCCAAAATAAAGCAACCCATGCAGGGGTCCACACCCATGCCTGCACTAATATATTTGGTACATGAACCTAGATTCAGTGCCTGCTAGGTCCTATATTTACCCAGCGACAGGGCTAATCTGATGATAGGTGAGGAGAGAGATGATGAGAAAGTTCATGAAACAACAATATGGGTCTGCAAGAGGCGAGGAGTGATAGCTGAAAAGACAGAAATCGGGACAGGAATGAGAGAGAGAGAGAGAGACTGAGGGGAAGTAGAGAGCCATATGGCACATCTATTATCTTCAGGACATACGTCGTATTACATTAAGTTTCAAATGACCTATTGCTATATAAATTAGGCTAAGAACAAGTCGAGTCATAAAAACTAATATTGAACATTTTTTATCTCTCTCACGCATACACAAACACAAAAATATACACAGCATTTGGCTTTCCTCATAAAGTAACGTGCTAAAAAAGAATTCATGAAAATATTACTAGTCCACCTAACAGTGTGCACATGATTTAACTCGTATCACAAACCATGGATTTCAATTAGGCTAAACCAAATGAAACTACAATTATAACGATGCAAAAAGTTGAGATCACAATCTTTTACACCATAAAAACATAGTATGCTAAGAATATACCAGATTTGATCACATGATCTGCTTCTGTTCAAGGCACAGAATACCACAGTCGGTGGTATTCAGTGGAAGAGATAAGACATTGGTCTCCCATGTATGACTAATGTATTTTCTTGTCTATTTTCCATATAGGGGCGGCATGGCTCAGTGGGTAGAGTGGTCGTCTGGCGATCGGAAGATTGCAGGTTTGATCCCTGCACCTGGAGGGAAGTGTGTTGAAGTGTCCTTGAGCAAGACACTGTTCCCCTAATTGCTTTGCCCTGGCAAACTTTCAAGGGTGTATCTCTGGCTTTTGCCCAATGAGAGCTGAAATAGGCTCCGGTTCCCGCCGCAACCCAACTTTGGATAAATGGTAAATGGACTTGTTCTTACATAGCACTTTTCTTGTCTTTACAATGAATGGCTCACATTTACTGAGCTACGTGGCGGGGTACAAACCCACAATGCCTGACTCCCAGGCATGCGCTATACGTGCTGAGGCTCAGATAAGCAGTTGACAATGGATGGATAGATGGATTTTCCCATGTATATGAATGGTGTGATGCGAGTCTACCAGTGGTCTGGCCAACTCCCCGGTCACCATTTTGACACTGCTTGACATGCTCCTCACCACATCCTTTATATATCTTATAAGTCCTGTTTTAATGTTATCCTTCTCTCTCCAATGTGTGACTGATTTCCTTTCTTGTCTCTTCTCCAGGGTATGTGAATGGTAAATGGACTTGTTCTTATAGAGTGCTGTTCTAGTGTAGTGACCACTCAAAGCACTTTACAATGAATGCCTCACGTCTACCACACAATGGTGACGGGACACAAACCCGTAATGCCGGATATCCAGCTGCAAGCTCTACTCACTGAGTCACCGCGCCATGATGTGAGTCTCCCCTGTGTACATGTGCAGCCTGTCCTCCTGTCAGGTCTACACGGTAATGGTGGCCGTGTGGCCAGTGACATCCTCCTCATCTCATTTTACATATATATATATATCTTATAACTCCCTCATAACTCTAGTATCCTCTTTCAATGTTGTATTATGCAAATCGAATTTTATTCTCGACCCACAAAATCCAAATTAGGACTCAACTGTTACTCTCTCTGAGGTTTGTGTTCTTTGTCCAGTGCGAGAGTCTGGGGACAATGTGTTGTGTTCCTGTAAAGCTCACTGAGGCAAATCTGTAATTTGTGATATTGGGCTATACAAATACAATGGACTTGACTTGACTGGCACAGAATGTGTTGCTGGCTGGCAGACTGCTTAAGTACGCACACACTCTTGAGCGCTTGGAGCCAATATTTCTGCAGATGTGCCTCGCAGCACTTGTACATGTTTTCACAGACTCCCTCCATAGCTAAATCATTGTAAAGAGAATGCAGTTCCTCCCCTTTCCTGTCAGTGACGTACTGTGACTAACCTCAGCCTTATCTTAGGAAATCATTCGTACAACTATTGTAGCTGATTCTTCGAGTGCTGATTCAAGTATCCAAGCCGAAGTCTAACTACATCTGTTCCATAGTCAGTCCGTGGGCACATCACAGTGCCTATGATTTACCACCCATCTATTCAGATGGTGCGGTAATATCGCAAATACTTTCCCAAAGCTGCATGGCTGTGCAGCACCATTCTGGCAAGCTCTCAGGCAACATGAATCTTCATTGATAAAAAACTGTGTAACCCGGGGATCTGATAGTCAGTGGTCAACGGACCTTCTCCACAACCTCAGCTGCCCCATTGATACATTGCATGACGGTGTGCTTTCATAGCGTATGTGCGACAGCCATGAGAGGTTAACATCCTGAGATTCCTGGAAGCCTTGTGATGCCGCAGCAGAGCAAGGCCATAAACCACAAACATGCGTCAGTAATTCGTCACTTATCCCCCAAACCAGATGATTATTTGTGGCACAGAAGCATTCCCCAAAAACAACTTGAGTATATTTGTATTGGGGATTGACTGTTGCATTGTAGCACAAAGTACTAAGAGACTTTGCCTCTGGAGAGACGAAGCAAAACGAGAGAAAACTGGAACAATGAATGAGTGGAGTTGTATTGTAAAGAAGATTTTCACAAGTGAAAGGATGTGGTCAGGAGATGGGAAATGTGATTTTTACGAGGCAAACTATTTCACATCCACCAAAGAAGGGGAGACTGTCTTCCTCATTTGTCCATCAGAACTATGGTAGCCTATTACTCTTCATAAAAAGTTTTACACCAGTCTCTATGTAACAACCCGAGCTGATTTAAATATGCAGTTCTGAATGACAGACTTATCCGTCATAGTGAAAGGTGGGCTTTTAAGTGTACCTGCTCTCCACAAGGACTACTAGGGGTGACCGTGCACCCAGACACAACCCCTCTAGCCTCGGGGTCGTCATGTGTGACATGACAAAAAAGAAAAAAAACTTATTCAAGGGTAAAAGCAACCAATTAACCCCTTTGTGAATTCCAAGGGTGATTTCCGTGAACAGGAACTCATTCCAGAAATACCAGCATGACTAATATAAACAAAAGCCACACGCCTACAGCCCCCTTCAAGGGGATTAAACCTACATATACATTACAACCAGTTTTCATGACCATTTCAGTTTTATCCGATTCAGCATGAAGTTACACTGGATTACTGCAAGTCTGCACACCTACCATACTTTGTACGCAGCTACAGCCAAAACCTGTCATGCAGTATGAACATGCATGCTACCAAATGGAGACCTGTCCTATTGTCTATCATACACTGTTGCCTAATACTGTATCTGACCTCTTACTGTCCCTGCAGCGTGTGTGAACACGTTTCCTCTAGATTACCATGCAAGCTGTTAGTACATCCCAATACTTATACTTGGTGAACAAAGTGATTCTTATTCTGAATCAGTATGTTACCATCCGAGCAGAACACCAACACCACATGTGGACTCAGGTCCCATGGTTTTATCCCACGCCCCAATCCCCCTCCCTCTGCTAGAAGGCCACAGATAAATAGAGGGTTGTCTCAGGCTGCTGCTGCTGACCTCTGACGTCAAGCCCAAACTGCAAATGTCTTCCTCCAGAGTTGATAGGTTTCCTTTTCGAGAAACCACCCTGATTACAATGTGTTGGGGGGGTTTCACCTCCCTGAATAGGATTTCTTTTTTGCTCTGTAGAGGACAATCATTTGAGGGGGAAAAATAGTCACTGCACCCAAAGGGCTACCTTTCTTAAATTTGAATGATACTCTTTATAAAAAATTGAAAGGCTTCGGGTAGTTGCTCAAAAGCATACTCATAGCAAAAGCATTACTTCGTCTTTACCACTTTTGGTGCCTTGATTTGAGCAATACTGAGGATGTTTTATTGGAAAAAAAAATCACAGACTGTTAAATCCATGTCAAGCATTTTTTTGGTCATATCAGCTCTCTGGTGAAAATGCACAAGGGCAAGCTTTGAATCTAGTTTGTAAGGATCACTAGTGTGACTCTTGACTTCTAGGTGTAATGTAAGAACCCCTATGGAAGGCTTTATTTGCATCGCCCGTGATGTGCCAATTAAAGCAGCCGCATGAAGTAGTGGCATGTTTACATGTGAACATGAGATTAGCTAGGCTGTGCCTACTGCCACTGCAGCTCGCTGAGGCCATTTGTATGATTATTCTGAGATAATGAATAACCGTAACATAAACTGAGTCTGGTAACTAAAACATGTCTGGATCTTGACCTTTGTAATATTAAGTGGGTCAATCATAGACATGAAGTCATATGCAATTTGGAACGTAGACACAAAGTAACACTTCAACGACAAAAAATGTTTACTAAAAGATCTCATGTAAACGAACAAGGACATTTTACAAATCCATTCTGTTTGCGGTGGCCAGATTGGCTTTGGGAACACTATAGATGTTCAAAAGTGGGAAGAACATGAGATAAGAAACTCATCAAGATCAGCAAGTCAAACCATGACCAAATGAGATTACATGTCCCAAAATATCTGCTTGTGAGAAAGAGAGAATACATTTCGCCTCACATCTAAATCAATTAGCACTGGCGTGTTATAATCCCTGTTTTTGAAATTAGCGTAGCAAGTAATAGGATTACTTTAGGAAGCCTAACGGTGCTTTGGGGAGTTATATTGAGACGACTGAGAACCTTTTTTTTTTTACTCTTTTGGGGGGGGGGTAAATGGAGATTTATAAATGGCAGCAAAACCTGAAATAGCACACTTACTGCAACAAACTAAATATAGCTTTATGCTGATGGTTTTTTCTCACATACAACTACACTTCACTCAGTCTAGAGTTGACTGCCAATTTTAAAAAAAACAACTCAACCCTCGAATTTCCTAGTTGGAGGAAAACTTCAGAATTAAGCATTCGTTGTTTTGCTGAGCACCACTGGTTGTGAAAATAAACGTCAGCAAACCAACAGGCTAGTGGGCAAGCCACCGTACCGTTAACGAGACAGACAGCCTGCTGTTTATTATGGGCTGCACAGGGCTGTCGCTGAGCATGACATGTTTATAGGCTGAAGGTAACATGCTGCTGAGATAGGAAAGCCACGAAGCTACTGGAAATGTCTGGGGAGGGGGTATCACATCAAGTCATTACTTCTCATTTTCCTCTTATGGAAATGTTTCACGGTCGATAGGACAATATCACACAATTTACCCAGGTCCATTTAAACAATTTCGTAAATGGGGATAGACGGAAGGTGCTGAAGGTAGGGCTGCACCGAGTGTGGAAGTCGCAGCAGCAACGACTCTCGATCTTAGCACTTGTTTACAGCGGCAGACGACATTGTAATAATGAAATAGCACACTAATGGTGTGTGTGTGTGTGTTCTTAGAGGTGGAGTGTCATATTGATATAAAATTAGAAGAAATAATAATAATATATGAACAGAATACAATTCCTACCATTGCGCAAGATGGTCTGTTGCCTTAACCCTGGTGCGCTGTTCCTGGGGACAGCGGACCTCCGCTATCTACTGCTGCTGCTCAATTGACTCAGCCTCACTGTAAATATTGGTTTTCCGGCCAGAACATTAGATCTCCTCAGCCAATGGTCGCTGACTGGTCGAGCCTGTGCATCCTGCCGTTTATCATGCTTTAACGAATGAAATTCAAGATATGGGCGGGCTCGACTCCAAATTCAGCAACATATCATTTTTAAAGTTACAGTTTCTTCACTTTAGTGGTGGCGTAAAAAAAGAAAAACAACAACGGAGGAGTGATGGCTCCTAATTGTGCATGAGGATACAAAAAAAAAGATCCGGATAGTGTGAGCACTCTAGGAATGAACGAGTTATTTGTGACCTACTCACCACTGGTTTGAAACCAAAAATCAAACGTTTGTCGCCCTTACTGGAATTGAGGGTTTTGGCAAAAGTCCGGCGTTTGTCGTTCACTCGACCCTTGACTATGGGGGGCTGCCGTAGTTGTGGTAGATGGGCCGGGGTCGACGGTCTGACAGTGACATCTAAAGGATGGAACAATATACGGCAAACACATTTCAGTATCTTGGCTGTATAAACCGAGATCTGTTAAACATTGGCTGATGTGATCGAATTCCCAACAATAGCAGTTAACAGGCTGATGTTTTACTCAAAAAACGGTTCTCTGCAAAAATTAGTTATCAACGTTTCCATTTCCTTGAACCTAGAGGGGAGAAAGTCTTTAGAAATGATGAAACACACGGGGTGGAAAGTGCAGGTCAATCCGATGTGACCTACGTCAGCTGGAGGAGTTTCCATGGACATTTTCCCAGAAACCACGTGAACAGACGAAGCCGGTAAACTCGTTGTATGGCAGTTTCATAAACCAACGCCCGATATTAAACACAGTAATTTGATATAATAAAACAATTAACTCAAACTCACCCCAAGATTTTCATGTTTTATTCATTCAAAGAGCCATCCTCAGGATGTGTCAAACAGCAAGTCTCGATAATCACGTGGTTTCCGAAATCATGTCTTGCAGAGACGCCGCATGGTGTGCCCATCCATAACGTAGAAGTTCAGCAAACAGTGGACAGGTGGCGCTCACGATCTACTCTTTACCGTTATCATGGCATTGGTAATCGTTATTTATAAGGTTCCCCTCTCCATCGTGGGATGCATACCGTTGTTTTCAGTCCCCCCCGCTGCACCGGCTCATAAAAAGACTGGAAGGTAGCGGGAAAGGAAAACAATTTGCTGGAGCGAATGCGATTTCTGCAAGACTTGCTGAGGGGGAGAACTCTTGTTGATACAGAAGGCGATCGGGGTCCACTTGTAGTAAGTAAAACTATCTCAAAGTTTTCAGTGAAATGCTTTTGGAATCGTAGCTCAGCATGGAACCGTCGCTCCAAAAAGGTTCAAAAGAAACAAGTCGTACAGTTGGAGCCAGCATGTTGGACTGTGTCTTATAACGTTAAACCTCCGTCTCACACATTATGAGGACCCCTTTACTTGGCTTGAATCAAAACAGGTGTAATCGTCTGAAAGCATTCATTTCACTTTAAACTTCACCAAACAGGGGAAGCGATTTGGAACTAGATGTTTTCAGTGGTCGACTCAGGTTCAGCGTTTCCCACTAGCTGTGGGGACACTAATCTGTGTAGGGAAGAAATAAGTAAACGCAAAAAACAAAAAAACTAGCTAAACCTCTTCATGGGTGCAGACAGTTTAGTCCGGTTAATATTTCCAGAAACATTAACATCTCCTGGATGGGGTTGGAACTTTAGGTGGAGCAAGATGAGAGAGACATTCACATGACTTTTAAACGTCTGTCAGCACTGATTAATGTAAATACCCAGTGGGGAAACGTTGCAACTTTGATCCAATCAGATGTCCTTTCTCTATTTTCACACTTTCACAAATCTTGTAAACTTCACTTTATTGCCCTTGTACATTAGTCGTCAAACTTTAGCACAGTTAAATAAGTAGCGCGTCATTGAAGTGGAGAGGTGAAAACAAACAACGTGGTAGAAATTAATATGTATTTGTTAACCATACTGAAAGCACAGTGTAAATCCACCAGCTTGGCATCAGGGGCAAAACAAGTGGGCAGTTTAGAGTACACTAGAGAATCTGATGTCCTCACTAGTGACAGTCAATAAAGTGGAAATCTGCATTTCTTCAGCTGTTAGGGTAACGCCTCCTTTGGCTATTCCAACAATAACGCTTAAATTCGGGGACAAAAGAGCTGAGCATGGCGGAAATGAGAGTTTTGACACAATCCGTGTTTTTTAAGGACAGCTTTCTTTTCCCTTAAGGAGCAGCTATCCCACAGCCTTACAAATAACTAATCTGTGTGGTGTAACAGTTAATGCGTGCTCCGATACTGTACTATAGAGTGCCTGTGTGAAGGAACCGCAGACACCTGTTACGGGCTTCTCTGGACACTGACCTACTGTGCAGCTTAGGGGTGAGGCTACTACAGGCGTAAGGAAACCTCACTCCATTTGACATGAGTGGCTTTAAACGTGGCGATGGAAATGCCTGGTGACAGTATGGACACTAACTTGCTCCATGTAGCTGTGACTTCATTCCTCTGTGGCATGTTGCTGGTGGCAGTGTTGGCGCTGCTTTGCTACTTCACCTGCAGACTAGCTGGTGCTCTACCTCCGGGTGGGCCTTTGCACTTCTGAGAGCACTGCTGCTGTCCGCCAGCATCTAAGGACTGGTAAAACAATTTGGTTTTAGGTTACGCTATTCATGGATCTGTGTTACAGATGTTCCTGTGAAAAGTGGGTCTAGTTTGAACTAGCCTCTTCTTTCCAATACCATTGGACACGTAGTGTTATTCTGTCTTGGCAGGACTTTTGGAGGATTTCTGAATTAATCATAGCATTGTTGCAGCTGTGCCTTTTAAACGCTTGAAAAGGAGGAATGTAAAACTTGGGCTCACGTGAATGTACTTGTTTAGAAGGATTGACTGAGAGTATTCAATACAGGTCTGTTTCTGGTGACTAAACAGCCATAATGGCTGCACAGTTAGGTAAAAAAAAAACCACCGATAGGCCTTTTTTTAAGTGACACGATTAGTCCCCATGTTAAAAAATATTTGACTTTATTCAGAAAACTAATTCTCAGCATTCTGGCCACACATTTAACTATATCGAATGTTGCTCATCATCCATTCAATCTCAATGAGAGATTACTTAGGAAAACACGTGTTCGCATGATGATTCCTGTATTCAGTGAAAGGAGCTCACTACCAGTACTGAGTTTCTACCAGTATGGTTGAACTATATTTGATCAGATTCTTACACAGAGCAATATGAGTGCTCTTCAATTGAGAGAAGGGATTTCCTTTTCTAACCTGTGGGTGGAGGTACCCAGTCAATCATCTGGTGTTACTAATCAGCTTTGTTATAACCATTAAACCTCCCAGTGCGATGGTGCTCAATCCCATTAAAGTGACCTTGGCTATAAGCTCAGGAAAGGCAGGAGGAGGGTGTGGATAATTATAGATGAAAGCCCAGCTGGCCATGACCCACAAGGGCCCCAGTTGGAGCTACTTATATTCACAGTAAGGTCTCCAGCTCAATGCAGCCTTCCCCAAGGTTTATTCCACACCAAAGCCTGATGACGTGCAGTGGGGCTGGTTTTGTAAATGAGGTAACTGTGGAAAGTTCAGCACATAGAGAAAAAAGAAAAAAAAGTTTTTCCTCACAGTCCAGACAGCACGGAAACCTTATTGTTACTTGTATTGTTTTTCATTGCTGTGTGCCCCAGGTCACCTCAATCTTTATTTAGTCTCTTCCTTCATGTGAAAATCCAGAGAGAGGGGAGAGAAACGGAAATGCAATGGGGTTTTTTTTTTGTTCTCTCTTCTGCAGCAGCCAGGTACTTTAGAGAAAGGAAAGTAGTGTGATCTGTAAATGTAAATGCCCAGGAGAGAGATGTGATGAGATGTGAGACATGAGCAGAACACAAAAAGCAGGTGCGACAGTGTAAATGTTTGCACCCGGGCAGATGATATGCGGTGTTGTCAAGGAAAAATGAATAAACGTCGTCGTATTTTCTATCACAGTGATGTCAGACGTGATCACTAGCATGCCTTTCTTCTCCTAGCTGTGAGACCACTGCGGACGGGCTTCCTCTGGGATTTTAAACTGACATGTGGCTGTCCAGAGTGACACGTCAACCATAGAGAGACAACAAAATGATGGTGACAGCCATACTCACCATTTGCTCCTGTCTGGTTTTTGGAGGCCTGGGAAAACCACAATTCCCCGGTAAGTTGTTCTCTCATTACCTCCAGCAGTTTGACAGGCACATCTTGTCTGTTGGCTTGGTAGCCAACTAGAGTTATGTAATGTTACCCACAGAGCAAGAGAAAGATCCCAGGTTTTGGAATGCATGGGCCCAGCGGACTCTGAAGAATGCCTTGGAGCTACAGAATCAGAACAGGAACAAAGCAAAGAATGTCATCCTCTTTCTCGGAGATGGTGAGCAATGCCGTAACAGAAGCAGCGTTTGCTTCCCATTATTCGTGACGTGACGTTATTAAATCAGTAATGTCAAGATGTTAAAGAGAATCCAAAAAGTATGTAGGCGGAGAACAATTTCATCTGCGTGGTGCTTGGATGAAACAAGCGAGAGCTTAGTATGAACAAGCCGTTTTGCTAACACAAGCCTTAAATAAACTTTGGACTTTAGTCATTTGTGACGGATGGGATTGAGCATGGACAATCCAGTCAGCCAAGAATTCACTTTCATCAGAAACTGGATTACACTGGTCGGATGCAGTCTCAAGGGAAGGCTGAATGTAATGCATCGAGTCTGTGCAAGGCCACTCGTTCACACAATCAACTTTGTCTGGTATCGTAGTCTCTACTCGCTGTCGTTGAACCATGTGCACAGTTTGGCTCATATTTCCATAGTTTAAGTTGAACAAACACCTGTGACCTCACACCTTTGGAACTTGTTTGGTTTTGATGTGAAGTTATAGGAAATTTCTCGTTATTAATAATTCCCATAAACTGATGTTGTGGGTTTGAACCCACCACAGGGTGTCAGGGAGGGGATCCGGCCATAATCCCCTGTTCTCTATCTAAGCCCATGTCCACTCCCACAACATGAGGACTAGTTGTAACATGTAAAAGTGGACCTCTCATCATGAGCAGCATCTTAACACTGTTGAGACTGCGGTGGCTCAGCAGGTCGAGCGGACACCTGGGAGTCAGGCGTTGTGGGTTCGCTCCCCACTGCATAGCTCGGTAAATGTGAGGCATTCATTGTAAAGCGCTTTGATTGGTCAGTAGACTAGAAAATCGACAAATCGATTTACCATTTAGGAAAGAAAAGGATTGAATAGGAGTCATTTATCACTGATTGATAGGACTTTCACTCCCACTTCATCAAGGGTGTTCTCAGTAACACGTTATAGTAGAATTCCACTGGACCTCCTTCCACTATCAGGGATGATGTTACTTTAAATAGTAGTGTGGTCATATCTGACTTGATTCAAAAGGTAGCTCTTTTTTTCCTGGCTGAACCCCTAGGATTGTAGAGTTTACCATATTAAAGCAATTCTGGACATGTCTTAGTGTATGTATGAAGATAGTTTTACCTACATCTAATTGCCCATCATCAAAATATCCAGAATATCGGAAAATATTGTTGATCGGAATCTGTTTTATTTGTCCAGTGGGGTTTTGCATACCTCAACTTTGACTCGATACATTGTTCACAGGGACACTCAAGTATATGGAAAACGCAATTCAAGAAAAGCAATACAAGAAGTCAAGTTGTATACTGTAAATCAATGAGTCGAAAATTTAAAAAGTAGCATAAATAAACACAGGGATATGCATGTTTATATATTACATATAAAGTAGATGATGTCTGTCATAATTCTGTAGTTATGAAATAAAATGAGTAAAACGGTCATGGCATGTCAAAGTAGCACAACCTAATAAAGAAACAAATGGAAGACATGAAAAAATGGCAGCGTATGAGAAGGCTCGGTCTACCCCAGAGGCAAAGTGCATGGATCTAATCGACAGTCACAACAGTCACAGAAGGCCTGCTTTCTTTTGTTATGCAGGAATGGGCATTTCCACAGTGACAGCAGCGCGTATACTGAAGGGGCAGCTGAGCGGACAGAGTGGTGAGGAGACCCAGTTGGAGATGGACAAATTCCCTTTCGTGGCTCTGGCCAAGGTTTGACTCACTATTATGCCATATAGGATAACACCCCGTATTGATCTGGCCATGGCCGATAATGGCCTCCTAGCTGGGGAGATGACCGTCAGCAAGGTCATAGACAGTTTCATGCAAGTGTATTATATGTCCGTTAAAGCCAGCTAGACATCATGATATACTTTGATCATTGATACCTCATGCACAAAAAGGACATTTGTATCTGTGATAATTGTAATAATTGTTTGACAGACAAAGACATATTTTGATTGGTTGGTTTGTAAGAATGGGACTCTATAGCCACATCACATTAAAGTTACATTCTATAACATTTCTCCATTTATAAATTGTTGTTTCATCCATCTGGACCATGGAGTCAGGTTGCATAATGCCAAAAAAAAAACATCTTTAGATTGTTTGGAGCCACAATCTAGTCTCTATATACAGCTGTTGAATAGTTTTGACCAAGTAGGATAAACACTGGTGTAGTGGCAAACATGTACATGTCGGATACAACTCTAAATGGAAAGAAAAGATAGAAATGTGACGATACCTCTGTCAGACAGACAATCCGTCAACTGTAAAACAATGTGGTGATGTGGTTTGATGAAGTTTAGACTGCATGCGTTAACTCTGGTCCAAGGATCTCATTTTAACAAAGGTGCCGAGTTTTCATTAGTGAGTGAGCGGATGTTGTGTAACCCAAAATGGCTGCTAGGCTTTGTAAACCAAGAAAATCACTTGATTTATTTCTCTCTGGCTCCTACATTCAACTCTATGAATGCTGTTCTACTGTAGAATGGCTTTTTGTGGCCAACACAATCCCCATCATCACATTTCAAAGGACTAAAATAAGAAATAAAATTGTAGGGATTTCAGCTTTAACACATACCAAGCCCATCAAAAGTACACAAGATGATGCTACTGACAACATCATTGACAAATATTATTGACCCATATCTCGACAGACCTACAACACCAATGCACAGGTGGCAGACAGTGCGGGCACAGCCACAGCTTACCTCTGTGGGGTCAAGGCCAACGAGGGCACAGTGGGCGTGAGTGCAGCCGCCGTCCGCTCCCAGTGTAACACCACTGAGGGCAACGAAGTCACCTCAATTCTCAAATGGGCCAAGGATTCAGGTAGAGTGAAGCTGAGGAATACAGCGTGCACAGCGTGATTTACACTCTTTCTCTTTTCAGTGGAATGCTTTCTTATCAACGTTCCCGTTTACTAGAAACAGTCAAAGACTTATTGTTGCCTCCCCCACCAGAAGTCCAATCCCTTGCTTACTTAACTCCACGTTGTCCGAATTAAAATCCAAACCACCTTTATTCACTGAGGTGGGTTGCCCACATAGGTCACATTAAACAATATGAAGGTGATGTAAATGCAGGTAAACAAGTGAGACTGAGAATTGAGGAAACAAATAGACATCCAGAGTTTCCTCTCAACACAACCTGCTTATTGTCTGTTTACCAGCCTGGAATAAGAAACACACTCTAACGTCTAAAGTCTAAATTCTTGTGAACAATGAGAGATCCCTGAGGACACACGTCTAACTTTTACGTCATACCCGTATTCACGTCAAATACAAACATTTTCCGTAGAGACACAATAAACTCACTTTAGAGATCAGCTCCTAGAGCTTACCTCCTTATCTACTTTAACATGAAGCTACAAGAACACACTTGTAGCTTCTTTAAAACTGATTTGTTTTTCCCTCCAGTGCTGCGGTATGTGTGATGGAATTATATTCACCTTGCAGAAGAACTGTATAGATAGAGTAAGGATTGAAGTGAATGTGAAGGAGGATGGAATGTGTTAGCTCTGCTGTATGTGTGTGAGGGATGTGGCGTGAAGGGGTGTCCGGAGAGGATCAGAGTCACTCACATCTCATACTAGAGAGGAGCTGATGTCCACAATCTACACAGTGCTAACAGCAATGGATGGCACGCTCACTCAGGCTGACTTATATGGTTCAGGGACACCAGAAAGACACCAATGCTGTTTTTTGCAAGGTCTGCACGACACATCAAGAGTTGATATTCAAGAAATTGTGTGTTATCCAATCGAAGGCAAGTCTGTAGGAATCGTGACAACAACCCGCGTAAACCATGCCACGCCCAGCGCTGCCTACGCCCATTGTGTTGACCGAGATTGGTACTCCGACAACGAGATGCCAGCTGAAGCTCTGCAGGCAGGCTGCAAGGATATCGCCCGGCAGCTCTTTGAGAACATCCCTGACATCAATGTGAGCATTGACCTTTGAGATTTTCACTGGTACATTAATGACAGCCCATTTACATTCAGCATGAACTGTCCCTCTGTCCCTCTTGTTTATGGATCATTTAATTTGATGGAGTAACAATTACAATTATCCATCCATCCATCCATGCATCCATCACATTGTTCTGTGGACATACAAGGTGGTTATGGGTGGAGGAAGGAAGTACATGTTCCCCAAAAACATGTCAGACGTGGAGTATCCTGGGGTGGCAAAGCACAGCGGCACACGGAAGGACGGTAGAAACCTGGTGCAGGAATGGACAAACAAGATGAAAGATAAGGTGACTCTCCCCACTTCCTGTCCCTTCTCTTTATTCTTCCCCACCTATTCCTCCTTTCATCCCTCCAGTTTCATTTAGATATGTAACAGTTCAAAGTGACCGCAGAATGATTTGTCTGTGTATGTGTGCTGTAATTCTTCTGTTCCGTTCTTTTTTTTAATTCCCTCTGAGCAGAGGGGCCATTATGTATGGAACAAGAAGGAGCTCCTATCACTCAATCCTAATAACGTGGATTACTTATTGGGTGAGTTTCTTGCCTCGGGGCCATTATGAACATGTCATTGAAGTTGAAATGAGGCACAGTATATGCAGCTTTCATCTCATTTCTGCTGCTAATACTCTGACTTTTGTGTTAACCTTGCTGCCTGTTATCTTAGGTCTCTTTGAACCTGGGGATCTGACGTACAATCTAGAGAGAAACGACGAAACTGATCCTTCCCTGACAGAAATGGTGGAGGTGGCCATCAGGATCTTGAAAAAAAATCCCAGGGGATTCTACCTGCTAGTGGAGGGTGAGCATCTTGTCTCATTACAAAACTGGACAGCTTCATCCAAAAGGCATTATGGCTTTTTTTAAATGTTTTTGAAATTTTATTCCCTTTTTCCTACCGAATTCCCTATGGCTGTGTCACTTTGATGCTCCTCTAGAACATCAACAGGAAGGAGAAAGTGGTAGCATGTGTCTCCTCCAAGTCACATGACCACTAGCCCTCACTAGTCCACACATCATGGTCTGGTGGGGAAAGCACAGTGCTTGGCCGTCAGAGGAGAATGAAGCAGAGTACTTTCCCTTCACTTAACCAAGAGGCCTGGACCACCCAGAGGGGGACACTAGTGAACCCACAATACTTTATCCAACCTAACCCTTATACCCATGTGAGGCTTAGCCAGTTATGACCCACTAACTATGGACCTCTGGATGTGGTTGGAGACGGTGCAACTGGGATTCAAACACCCGACTGCATGACACAGAGATGTACTGAACATAGGTGTCT
>OMLC01036121.1:0-15980 GCA_900302585.1 Regalecus glesne
AAACCATTTTACCCATACAGGATGATTTATCATCATCCACTCATATTTAACTCCTAGGACTGGTGTTCTCAATAATTGATAATTACTGACTTATCTTCTTCCTTAAATTCTCAACAACAACATCAGCTAAACACCTTGGTTGTCATTAAGGGGAGTCCATCACCATTTTACAAAAAATATATCCTTAGGATGTTCAATGTATTGTCAGTTAATACAAATGCATTTCTATAGAGATAATGTCTCTATGGATGAGACTAATGAGACCAGCACTTTAACTATAAGTTTAAAAATACAGAGCAACATTATCAAAAAGTCATCGAGGTGACACAAGTTCTGAATCGAATATGGTACCAAAGATGTAGAATCCGTCTTCACACCAGTAACACTGGTCATTGTCACAGGTCACACATCGCGAGTCCTGGCATCGGGCACACATCATTGTGTGTTTCACATTGTATGTCTGATCTGGGCAAGACTTATGACAGTCTGACCCAAACCTGAGAGAGAGAGAGAGAGAGAGAGAGAGAGAGAGAGAGAGAGAGAGAGCAAGAGAGAGAGAGAGTATAAACAGAGATGCAAGTACACATACTACCAAAATGATGAAAAAATATTATACTATCAATTCTTAATTTGATTTTAGCTGATGAAGAGCAGAGAATAGATGAGAAAGGAGAAATTAATTGAGAAACTTCAAATTACAGGGTCTTCAAAGCAGGAAGGAAAAGTGCATTTTATGTTTTATAGACAGCAGACACTACTTATAATTTAATAATAATAATAATAATAGAAATAATTATTCCCTTATCAGTCCCGCAAGGGGAAATTTGTTCTCTGCATTTTTGACCCAACCTATTGTATAGGAGCAGTGAGCTGCCAACATATGGCGCTGGGGGAGCATTTAGGGGTTAAGTGTCTTACTCAAGGACGACTCGACATGCTGTATGCAGGACTGGGAATCGAATCTGCAACCTTCCGATTGCCAGGCGACTGCTCTACCCACTGAGCTATGCCGCTATGGCGCCCATAATTTGTTGTACAAATTAGTATTTATGGACCTGAGAGCTGTGTTGTCTGGAGCCTTGTGCTCCTAGTAGGGTCTCCAATGGCAAATTGGTCTCAGGTGAGGGACACGACTAAGAAGGGTTCAAGAAGACCCCATGATTAGCCACCGAGCCCAGATGGGCTCAGACCGAAAAAAACAACAACGTGGACACTTCTCCATCCTGTAGATCCACCACCTACAGGAAGAACCACTGGGGTCAGGTGCACTGCCAGACAGGTAGCAGTGAAGGCAAAGGGTCTCAACAGACCAGACACATGCAACAGGGGCAAGCATTAGTGATATGGAATGTCACTAATATGGGGGGTAAGGAGCCAGAGCTTGTGTGGGAGGTGGAATAGTACCAACTAGATCTGGTGGGGCTCAACATCGGATATGGAACCAAAGTCTTAGATAGGAGTTGGACTTTATTCTTCTCTGGAGTTGCCTAAGGTGAGAGACGCTGGGGGTGGGGGGTGGGTGGATACCCACAAGTCCCCGGCTGAGGGCCACTATAGTGGAGTTTGACCATGTGGATGAGAGGGTCTCCTGCCTATACCTTAGGGTTGTGGGTTGAGGTGGTTCGGGCATCTAGTAAGGATGCCACCTGATCACCTCCCAAATGAGGTTTTTCAGGCACGTCCGGCTGGGAGGAGGCCACAGGGTAGACTGAGGACCAGGTGGAGGGATTATATCTCCACACTGGCCTGGGACCACCTTGAGATCCCCCAATCAGAGCTAGTGGATGTTGCAAGGGAAGGGAAAACTTGGGAGTTCCCGGCTGAGATCTGCTACCCGACACCGGATAAGCGGTTGCCGATGGATGGATGGAAAAAACCACAAAATGTCTTGAATTGCATGAAGGCTCCTTCAGGAACGTTCCTGAAATATATCACAATTATGGAACAAAGTACCTTTACTCTCAGTTTCATTCACTGCTCACCATGTCGGGTACATACAACTGAACAATTATTTCAGCAGCAACAAAAGCAAATCCATCCCATCCATTGTCAACCGCTTATCCAAAACCAGGTCACGGGGACAAAAGCTAATTAATTAATTAATTAAAATACCCAATTAAAATGGATAAATAAATAAATCGATTCCCTTATCAGTCCCGCAAGGGGACATTTGGATTGCTCTACATTTTAACCCATCCTATTGTATAGGAGCAGTGAGCTGCCACCATACGGTGCTCAGGGAGCAGTTAGGGGTTCAGTGTCTTGCTCAAGGACACCTCCACATGCTGTATGCAGGACCGGGGATCAAACCTGTGACCTTCTGATTACCAGACAACCGCTCTACCCACTGAGCTATGCCAACCCTTGAATTAAATTGCTTAATTATCATTTATCTATTTGGGGGTCTTAATTATTGTAAAAAACAAAACAAAAACAGTCCCCCCTGCACTAGTGAATGAAAGACAAACCAATATACTACGTCCTGCAGCAGTATATAACGGCTAGGACAAGCTAAACAGGAGGGACACATAAGACTAATGCAGAAAATTACAAAGAGTGACAGCACATGGATAAATAATGGAAAGACTTGGAGAAAAGGGTTTCAAGCTTACATGGATGCAGGGACAAATGTAGTCCGTACCTTTACGACGCGACATTGTTGCAGCTTGATCTCCACATCGTTCCAGTCATCTTCGAGCTCAAACCAGCCAATGGGCTCATCCTCAGATTGTGCCAGGCTCCTCTCACTGCAGGGGTCAGATGGCAATTGTAAATCATTCATATACACAATTCACCAACACCACCACTATGCTATGATGGGATTTCCTCAACAGGCAAAGACAAGGCTACATATGTATGACTTATTACCAAGACTGTCCGGAGATGTCATACTTCACTTTCTATCAAACTTCTTCATTTACAAACTCCCACCTATCATCCAAGTAGGTAGTTAAAATATTACCAGGATTATTGCCTTGTGGCCTAGTTCTGCATCCTGATCTACCAGCTAAGTGACTATTTTACATGTCACATTCAGTCCCAATGTTTTGAGGTGGACATAGATGTAGATGAAGTTTGGGGGATTAAGGCCAGATGCCCCTCCTGATACCCCACAGTGGGTTCAAATCCACGGCCTCTGGTTCATCAGTTCCCAAAACGCAGGCTCATACCACTGAGCTACCACAGCCCCTCATTCTGTTCTACCAACTGCCTTAAGCCATTTCATGGGTTTAATTCATGGAAAAATATTTGACATTTGATTAGAAAAATGTTGATATATCTCCTTGATCTGACTTTGGTCACCTATACATTCTATTCATCAATACAGTATCTGAGCCTTAAAATCTGAGTACAGACGATGAAAGCTCATCTTCATCATATTGGTGACTGTGCTATAAGGATAGTGTTTTAAATCACGCAGGACATATCTCTGCTCAGGAGATTACACTGATCATCTGTGGATTAGGGAACAGAAACGTCAAAAATTTAATTCCCTATAAAAAAGTGTATTTTCTTGTTTTGGGTTTATTCTGTATGTGCAGCTTAGTGTGATAAGGATGAAGGATACCGTGGAAACCATGACGATGTATCAGAAGGGAAATGTCTACATGTGTTGGGCTACTGTCTTCGGTGATACATTTTTCCCAAATGGTTTTAAGGGTCAACAAATGAGAGAATAACAGAGTTAGTGATGAAATGATTGATTAATAAACAGAACATTAGCCAATTATTAATTTTTGTGATGGATGTGGTCATTCATCAAGTAAAAATCCTAAACCTGCAAATTTAAATTTTGTAAATGCTGAGACTTGCTTGCCTTTCTCAAATTCATATTATAAAACAAAGGGGGACCGGCATGGGTCAGTGGTCTCAGTGGGTAGAGTGGTTTTCTAGCAATTGGAAGATTGCAGGTTCAATCCCCCAATCTACAGAGGAGCACGTCGAAGTGTCCTTAAGCAAGACACCACTCCCTTATTATTTGCTCTGCCCTGTGATGGACAAGTGACCTTGCCAGGGTGTATGCCTGCCATTCATCCAATCAGAACCGAGATAGGCTCCAGTTCCCCCGAGATCCAACTTCAGATAAGCGGTTAACAATGGATGGATGGATAAAATGAAGGTCGTTCAGGTGCTACACGGATCCGTTAAATAGTCTTAAGGCATTCATTTTGGCTTCTGGGAGCTTGTAATGGCTGATTGTCATTATTTTTGATATTTTGTGAACCAAATTGGTAAATCAAATTGATAGAATATTTGATGATGAAAATAATCATTAATTGCAGCCCCACAGACCATCCTTACAAAGAATACACTACTGACATTGAATACAAATCATAGATCCTTACTTGTCTTGCACAAACACTTTGTAGTCCTTGAAGTCCCATGAATCATATTTTTTGAACCTCTTAAAATGTTTTTCTGCATCAAAACGGTCCCCCTCTTTGTACGCAAACACCAAGCCAAATTTTGCACCAATGGCTCCTTTTCGGACCTTGTCAGAGCAGAGAGGTTGAGGTGACGCATCATTTAATAATGAAAATCACTGCAATTGTTGCAAACATTGTCTGAAATGGGGGGGCTCCAAAAGGAATCTCACTTTGATTTTCATCTGGGTGACCTGGAAGTTGTTCTGATCCTCGGTAGAAAGGATAATGCTGGCTTTCTTCTTGCCACTCTCTGTGAGAAATCCTTTAGAAGAACACACAAGCTTCAATCATCCGTGAGGTCTATAGAAAAATGTAGCGTTCAGTTGTTTTGACTTTGTCTAGAGGAGCACTGCTCTTTTACCATCTCCGGTGGAAGACTCTGTCAGCATGTTCTCTGGTCCAGACTTCTCTTCTTTGCTTTTCACATCACAAGCCAGTAAATGCAACTGAAGGGACTTTCCTAGAAAGAACACTGAACTATTGTCATTGTGATTTCTATACAACCATATAAACTTATTATATTTCATAGAGATAACAATCATGACTGGTAATGAGATGCACCAGTGAGGTAAAAGTGCCTGACATTTTCTACTCCAGCAGTCTACTGAAGAAAAGTATCTCTTTAATGTTCACATGTTTTCTTCCCTACGCCCTTGTTTTCAATATCTCTTAGTGCAGGGTTGTCAAAATCAAATAAACAGTGGGCCAAAATTTAAAACTTGAAACAAAGTCGCGGGCCAAAAACGAACAAGTGAACCTTTTAATTTGGACCCAAACAAGTTTTTCTTTAACATTGTATATGGAACAAGCAACGCTTATTACTATACATCATATAATTTAATAGTGCAGACATGCAAAATCAAATTTAAAATTTTAAAAAACGTATTGGCGTGCCAGCTCTAGTAGTCATTTGGTATTGCCTCACGGGCCATATTTAATTACACTGCGGGCCAAATTTGGCACACGGGCCAGAGTTTGACACCAATACCATAGTGGGAGGGAGCAGGGTACAGCTGGTCACATTACCATTGCGATATAGCAGACGAAGCCTGACGGAAGCCATTGAAGAGATGAGGGAGGTGGCCCTGTATTCGGTCTCGAGGTGGTCACTAATGCCCGACAAGGCCTGCAGCACTTTGGCCACCCTGCCTCTGGCCAAGGCAAAAGCCAGCAGAGTCAGCTCAGCATCAGGACTCACACAACAGCTACGGGGAACACAGGAAAATAAACTCAAATCAAATCAAGTAGTGACCTCAACATGTATTTGGATGAAAACATGATACTTGATGTCTTCACAGAGAAATAATGCTTTTACTTTAAATGACTTATTGAAATGATGTTGTAGTGCAGAATATTGATAGTGTCATGGTACTTTTTCAACTAAATCAAACCCTCTTTTTTCATGGCCTACAAATTCTAGGGAGACAAATATATCTAACTATACTTACTGACAAATAAAGCCAGATAACCCCCCCAAAAAAACTTTAAAAAGGGGAAGGGCATCTGGTCTTAATCCCTCAAAGTCCATCTAAGTTCGCGTCCACCCCCCACAACGTTGGGACTAATTGTAACCAGTAAAATAGACCTTTCACTTAAGTAAAGGATCTGCATACTTCTTCAACCACTAATTATCTACTCAAAACGTTCTTTAATAAATGAGTTCTAGCCGGCTGCTTACCCTAAATTCATTAAACTAAAACCTTGTTTATGCCTCCCCTTGCATAGCTCAGTGGGTAGAACAATTGTCTGGTAATCAGAAGGCTGCAGGCTTGATTCCCGGTCCTGCAGATAGCATGTCGAGATGTCCTTGACCAAGACCCTGAACCCCTAACTGCTCTCCGAGCACCGTATGGTGGCAGCTCACTGCTTTCTATCTATCTCTGTGTGTGTGTGTGTGTGTGTGTGTGTGTGTGTCAAGTTCTTTAACTCTTTTTCAATGCAGTTAAACAAACAACTGGGACTTTGCTTGGATCCTATGACTCTTTCTGAGACTATGAAGCCAATGACATTAGTAAATATAAAAAAAGCCATCAATACATTTTCTAAACATTCTGTTTTAGAGCTTTAAGACTGGCATGTAAAACATGAGCCATTTTCCCTCTCTCTCATCGACTCAAAGCACACAGCAGAAAAATCCCCAAAGGGAAGAGCTGCATAAGTAAATCAACTAAGTATCTTAAAGCTCTGAAAGAGGGGCGTGGTGATTCAATACGGAGCCAAATTGAATAGTGGTATAGTTGTAAAGCTTATTATCCCCGCATCTGCTTCTGGACCGTCATGTTCTTTTCAGCTTGTTAGTAAGGTCAGGATGTCAGCCCAGTGTGGTGATCTGGTCCTTACTCAGCTATCCTGAGGAGAAATCCATCCACCTCTTCCAGGATGTTCATGGAGAAAAACTTGGGGTATTCGGTGGATAGTGGCGTTAGTGACAACGGTGGTATGTGCCTTAAGGCTTTTCTAGAGGAAGACCAAGACAAGAAAAGATTTAGACAACAAGACTGGCGAAAGTCTTAGCATATCATGAGCACAATCCCTTTATGTTGGAGAATGCTAATTTGGCTGCAAAACAGGAGTATTTTGTTAGAATTAGTCTAAAGAATTCTAAAAGACATGCTATCAAGTGACTTTATAAAGAAATTCAGAGAAGTGTCTCACTGTGTGCTCTGAAGGACTGTCTGGCCCAGAACAGGGTTGGTCTCCATGGAGGCAGTGACCAGGGATGTGAGGAGAGACAGGTACCAGATGGCCGAGGCTTCAGAAACAGACACCTCCTTACTCTTGGTGATCTGATAACCCAGGGTCTTCAGGCCATGAATCCGTGTATCGCAGCCATCACTCAGGCACCTCTTGATGTTGATCTGGATGTCTAGGGTTTGGTGTGTGGCGGTAACATGGTTAGCATGTTGGTGGCAAAACAACATAAACATACTCAAAGTTAACTTGCCTAGTTTATGGACTGTTGTGAGAAATTGATACTCCAGGGATGAACTTGACCACAGGCACATTAACTATCTCAACTTTTGATGAGTTTTTAATGTGAGCCTTGACATCTTTTAATGAGGGTTGCCAGGTAGCTCGACAGCCTGTCCTCAAAACAGAAAATGCTGAAGAAGAAAAAAGAAAAAAACTTTATATATGCGTTTCATGCATTTAGCCCATCCTATTGTCTGGAGCAGTGAGCGGCTGCAGCACCCGGGGGCCAACTCCAGTTTTTTTTTATCCTACGGCCTTGCACAGGGGGACAGGCAGGAGTTTTATCCCTAACATGCACGTCTTTTTGATGGTGGGAGGAAACCGGAGCACCCGGAGGAAACGCAGGCATACAAACGGAGAACATGCAAGCTCCACACAGAGAGGACCTGGGACGGGATTCAACCCAAGACCTCCTTGCTGTGAGGCAACAGGGCTAACCACTGGGGCCAAGAGAGAGCTAAGCTAAGTAGAGGTTTGACCACAGCTGTCTAAAACTGCTGAGAACAGCACCAGTATTCAGTGATGAATTAACACTGCATGTAGGTCCCAGGAAAGGCCAGACGTCATTAAAAAGTTTTGCCTGTACAGGGTCGAGTGGGCATGTGGTTGGTTTAAATAAATAAAACAAATAATCTCCTTATCAGTCCCACAAGGGGACATTTGGATTTCTCCTCATTTTAACCCATCCTATTGTATAGGAGCAGTGAGCTGCCACCATGTGGCGCTCGGGGAGCCGTTAGAGGTTCAGTGTCTTGCTCAAGGACACCTCCACATGCTGTATGCAGGACCGGGGATCGAACCTGCGACCTTCTGATCGCCAGACGACCGCTCTACCCACTGAGCTATGCCGCACCCTTGGAAGCTGACCGAATAAAATCAAAGAATCAGGAGAGATAGCCTTATAAGCTGTGGTAAGAGGGAATACCAGTGACTCATGTTATAGATATGAACTAGGCAACAGGTTTTGCAGGACTAGCTGGAGTTGAGGAACTAACTTGGTTTATGATCTCATCAACCTTATGGCAAAGACAGTGATGGGCTGAAGCTGATGGGCTGTGCATGATGAGCAGCTAGTACACGGCTGCGTTTTAGTAAAGTCAATAATTACAGTGTCATAGAGAAACCTGGGGTTGTGTTTATTAGCATTGATTAGGCAGCAGCATGCTTGTGTGACTATAAGCACTCCTGCCAGGTTTGGTAATAACTTCCAATTCTGATTTCAACCATTTGTATTCCAGTCTCCTGCAGCCCCGCTTTAAAGCACACGTCTCGTCATTAAACCAGAGCGTCACCCAGCTCTATAGAGAGAAGTGCAACTGAATCAAGGAGATCAAGAGGGCCACATGTAAGTCACCAGTGGGGTCTCCAACAGTCGGCCTCAGAGGAGCTGCTGACCAATGCAGCCTACAGTGTATGGACCGATGTGTTGAGGGTCAATCACATCCGTGCTGACATTAACAGGTAGGGGCCAATAATGCTTCAGATTTGATGACAAAAAGATCGGACACAGCAGGTGTGGTTGGTGAGACAGTCGGATCAGAAACGACTATTCCTCAAGATTAAAGCAGAATCAAGGCTGTTACCACTGCAATGGGTCAACTCTGGAACAAACCCAGTGATCCCAAAACTATTAACAAGCCCCAGAAAGGCTTGACTTCAGAGGATCACCGGCCTCATTCAGATGAATACAGATTGCTTCATCCTAGCATAACTGATGCTAGGCTCAAAGTAGTGGTGACATGTGCCCCCACCCACCAGTGATGCCAACACCCTATGATGGTCCTCTATGTCAGAGAATCTGACCTTAGATGAACAGTGAACCAAGGCTGGCCAAGCTAATGTGATACTGCGGGT
Organism: Regalecus glesne; assembly: GCA_900302585.1. Classification (NCBI taxonomy): domain Eukaryota; kingdom Metazoa; phylum Chordata; class Actinopteri; order Lampriformes; family Regalecidae; genus Regalecus; species Regalecus glesne. The sequence continues at coordinate 9,255 of OMLC01036121.1, forward strand.
AATGGAATCTCCTATCACTAGCATGTGTTGCTTCACTCTGTTGACAGGAGCACGAGTGGTACCCTGGCCAGTAGGACTACCAGCAGGGCTGGAGAGGGATGAAAACCAGTTCACAGTTGGCAGAACTGACTGCACACGAGGCCACATGACTGCTGGCTTGCAAACCTTCCCACACTGGAACACATGAAACTGCTTGATCTGCCATCCAGACTGATCTGGTTTTAACAATAGCCCGTCTGCTGTCAGGCCAGGAGCTAAGGCTATCTGGAGTCCCCACAAGATCTAACGTAATCCTGGCCCAAAGCCTCTGTCACAGACACCTCATTCTCCTGGAGACAACCCATCTGTAGCTGCAGAGCAGACACGACACACCATCAGGTTGGGGGGGCTGGTTTGATTGGGTATGTAATAGAGCAAACTGCTAAGCTAGGCTAAGCTCAAAGCTAGGAAACAAAGCTGGAAAGAAAGGCTACCTACTAAACAAAAGGGTTGTTTGAGAAATAAAACTAGAAAATCTAGTGATAAGTGAACTAAGTACAGAAAACAGATAAACCAGTAATCATTAAGACAGATGAAGAGGTTAGTCCCAAATATAGAGAAGCAATAAGAATAGACAGCAGCAGAATAAACAGCAACTATCGAGCTCACAAAGCTGAATCTCAAAAAGGTGGAAGGAGGAAAATGCAACAAAGCTCAAACACAGTTCCCACTCTCCCAGATGAACTCCATTAATTTTACACCAGGTCCGAACCCTCTGCTAGCTACCTGCCATGCCCTCCCCCCTTCTCCTGCCCCTGCTGACAATCAACAACCACTGCCTCTCTGCTCTGCCCCTACCAAGACCTCCACTCAAAACCTGGGCCACCCCATCCGCATACCCCTCCTCTACTACCGCTGAAGACCAGGACTGCCCCCTCTCCATCACTGAGGCCGAGGTCTGCTGTACATTTATACAGATCGACCCGTGCAAGGGGGCCGGCCCAGACGGCCTCCTTAGACATGTCCTGAGGGTCTGCGCCCACCAGCTGGCGGGTGTATTCATGGACATATTTAACGTGTCCCTTTCCCTCTGGACTGTCCCCACCTGCTTCAAATCCACCAACATTGTCCCCATTCCCAAACCACAGAAAGTGACCACTCTCAATTACTGGCACCCCATTCCCCTCACCCCCACAGCCAGCCAGTGTTTTGAGAACCTGGTCAAATCTGTCATTGGGTAAAAGACAGGGAGGTACCCTGGACAGGTCACCATTCAATCACATATGTCTTATGATTCCATTATAATTCTGTTTCCCATTTTCAAAGTTGTATTTTGTAAACTCTGTCCACACGACGTCAGTTGTTGGTCTGTCAGTCGTGGGAGAGAGATCCCTTCTCTGCTGCTCTCCCTGAGCTTTCTTCCTATTTCCCTCCACATTAAAGGTTTTATTTCAGGGAGTTGTCATTTAACCAATGGGACGCTCTAAGTGCAGGATATTGGCTTGCTGTTAAGTCTGAGGTAAATTTGTAATCTTTCAATAATGGGCTACATTTAAAAAAAAATGTCTCGACTTGTCTCTTTGTTTTACCTTCATGGCTAGATTTTCTTTGTATGAAGTGACATTTTAATCAACAGTATTAACTGTACATAGTAACGGTAAAACATATTCACCGTGACCCTGCAGTTGAGACCAAGCATCCCCATACGTGTGCACATGTGACATGTAGTATGGGCACGGGAAAACAGGGCTTCCCTGAAAGCCAGTGTAATTCAAAGCCTAGAGCTTACTGCTTAGTTAGCTAACATTAGCCAGCTGCCAAGAAAAGCCAAAAGCTGGGAAAAAAAAAGATCAGGCTTTTTCTCACTCCCGTCCTAACCAAACCCAGCCTCCTCTACATCAGATGCCAACAACATTGAGAGCAACGCAACAAGTTCTCAAGTGACATTTGAGTCATCCCAGCCCACTTTGGTTGACTAAGAAAAGTGAACAAATGAAATAGAGCAGAACTAAGTATCTATGGAAATAAGATGACAGTATATTGAACAGTGCAGATATTGTCTATGTAGAGAGTGCACTGTGTGCACTAGGGAGGGCGGTGCAAAGAGGAAAGAAAAGACAGCCCTTTAACGATTCCACATAAGAGCCACAATATTTTGGCCCCTGAAAATTTGATTTGACTCCTAAACATTTTAGCTCTTGGAGCCAATGACTCCAAGACCTTTTTCCTGGCTGGAACCCTGCCCGTGCTTCCATCTGGCACCGAGAAATACTAATTTTAATTGTTCTTGAAGCAAAGGGAGCACTTTCATGAAACCATAAAGAGAGGGATCTCTGTAGGGATTGATATCTGGGTGAGGGGGGAAACATGTGTGGCCCAAGTGATTTTTGAAACACTTGACCAACTCTAAGCCAATATACACGTCTGTACTCCCCAAGGTACGAGTTAATTTTCCACATCAGGGATTCACACAAAAAAATGTCATTGAACAAGAAGCAGACCGTGGATGACCAAATAACCTGGCAGACGGGGACTCACAGGGATGTGTGATGTTGGCATTCTCCAGCAGGGCGACGTATCCTGTGACATTGCTAGGGATGCGGATATCTCGGATTTCCTGCAAACAGCGCTGATTCTTCCCCACGGCAACAGACACCAGCTGAGGCATGTAGCTGTGGTCATTGGAGGCCACGGCGATGGCTAGCCGCCGCAATACCACATCTGGTTTCATTTTTAACCTGAGAATTGTGAGTAGACAGCAAAAGACATATAGACACAATACAGAAAACCCAGAGGCCAAGTATAAGTTACATCAACCCAGGCTCCTGGCAATACATGTGCCAAATGCAAGCAATTCTTGCCTTATCCAATGTGAGCGTGCGCTTCCATCCGATTGCCAAAAGGAGCCGGTTTCTCCATTGGTCATCTTGTAGATGTCAGTGACATTGGATGAAGCTTCTATGGAGGTGTAGCACTGTGTGACCACCTTGACTTTGTCTACCTCAGGGTCACGATTCAGCTCGGTTCTGTACTGGATGTCTAAATCTGAGAGGGGGAGAAAGAGTAGATCAGGGGGCGAATAATGAAGAATGTGAGCTTTGCAAGATTTCCACTGCTTTGGAGAACAACATGTAGAGGACAATGCAAATTTATTATACCAAAATTCATGCAAAACTAGCTTTTCATCCTTCATAATTCCAGTATCTGACACTCACCTTTCTCCTTTTGCAAGAGGAATTCCAGGTAATCCTGAACCACTGTGGACCTCATGGTGCATATACTATTATACCCCTCTAAGAGGGGGAAAGGGATGGCACTGCTGGGAATACGGTTCCTGTGCAAGAACTTCAGGATCTTGGAAGCATGTGCTCCCAACCGATCTTTGGACTTGGAGAATATGTCAACAAAACCTAGGAATAAACAGAAGTGATTGAATTAACATGAGAGGCGTGTATGACATGTCACAACTAGTCCCCACGTATCACTAAATGAACAGAAAAAACAAAAAATCATACTCATCATACAATTAAGGATGCACCAATAATGGTATTTTACTTTTCTTAAAGATCCATTATCGGTCCCACAAGGGAAAATTTGCCATTCTCGGGATTTAAACCAGCCTATTGTATAGGAGCAGTGAGCAGCCACCATGTGGCCCTTGGGGAGCAGTTAGGGGTTCAGTCAAGGACACCTTGACATCCTTTCTGCAGGGCTAATGATCGAACCTGCAATCTTCCAATTGCCACTCTACCCATTGAGCTATGTCACCCCAATTGGAGTGATACCCGGGTAAAATGGAGTTTATCAGTGAATAAACCCCAATTAAAAAGCCATCAATATAGCTCAGAAGATAGGGCGGAACACAGTAATCGGAGATTGGTGGTTCAATCCCACCAGAAAGCATATCGAGGTCTCCTTGAGCAAAACAATGAAGATAACTAACTGACTAACTGCTCTCTAAGTGCATCGCAGCAGTTGCGCTCAGTGCTCCAACACAAGAGGATAGGTTAAATGCAGATTCCAATGGCCTTAGACATGTGGCAAAAACACCAACAACAAATAATTGCAGAATGACTTGATTTACTGCATTCCTGGCACATAGAAGTCTGTATTTCTTTAAATGCTGGGGGAAAAGGGATTCTGTTATTTCCCAAATGACCCAAAACTAATATTCTCTAAATCTGTATTGGTCAACAGAAGTAGTGGATCTGATCAGTATTGGAAGACACTTAAAGATGCATACTTAGAATGACCATCAACAGTGCAGTGAAAAAGTGATAATGGTGTATTTCACTCAACAAAATATTCAGTTCACAAGGCCCGGCTTTCTACTCAACCTGAACTGGTTGCAAGTCATTCCAATGCACTCATCATTTTGCCAACCTGGGGTTAGGGAGCATGCCTGGAGCTGTCTGATCACATGACTCAGCTCTCCCTGTAGATTTGCCCCATTGGAGTTTTTCAGAGCTACCAGCATGCTCTCAACATCCACTACGCCATCCCCCTCAGCATCAAATTGACCAAAGGCCTGAAACACAAACACAGTGTAAACTTGACAACAGTGACACCTCAAGTTGAATCGGAAATTAGCAGATCCTATGGCTGCAATAAAGTCCTGGATGGATACAGATGACAGCTATCTTCTTGAGTGAAAGTACAAAGATCTAGCATCTTTAAAAATAACATCCAAAACAGCTCATATTTCCTAAATCTCATGATGTTCACGTTTTACATGTATGATACAGCAGCAATCTCCTCTCCACTGAAATTAGCCAGGCTATGCTACCATACATGCATGTGTGCATGTATGTGTGTGTGTAGCCATTTGGAGCTTGAATGAATGAGACAAAAGTCTGCAAACTTATCAAGCAGGGGCATCCCAGGTTCTGCCTACACAGAGTGGAATGCAGTCATTCATTAGCCAACCTATTCATCTGTAACCTTTGACTGAAAAACAAAACGAAGGTAAAGCAACAAACACAAGCTAGGTGTTTCGCTACGACAGACCACAGCTAAAATCCAAATGCCAATGGATCTGGCAAACATAACTTAGTCATTTCCTTCGTTTTGATTGATGCATCTCGTCTCATGACCACACCTACGGGAATTTCACAAGATAACTTTTGTCTGAATCAGTGACAAGATCAAATCCACTCTTGGGTTGAAGCTCCTGGATGTGCCTCGCAGAGGCTACCTGTCAAGCCTGAACCTGGCAAGGCTGTAAATACGGGTGAGATAATCCACCCCGTCGCCACGTTTTCGTGACTCAAGTGGCGGGATCGTTAGATGCAACAGTATATTGTCCCAGGACAAACCTCTTCACACTCATCTCTCGGGGCATCCCTGCTTTCCAGCATCTCGCAGAACTGTTCCACATTCACCGACTCTTCTCCGCGGCTGAGCCGGTCCTCCAGCCACCGTACCAGTACGCCCTCATTGCCGGCTAGGACGGACTCCGGAATGGCGACCCCTGAGTCACTAATGCGAGCCGCCGTTTCTCTCAGTTTCACTTGGTCTAAAAGGACTCCGGGGGAAGGAGGTCCACTGGTGAGGCCCGACAGGTTCGTCGATCCCCTTCCGCTTCTCCCGGAGCCAGAGCCTCCACCGCTTCCAGCTCCGAAACCAGTGGCAGCCGCAGAGGCCGGGCTGTCTTCTGCGAACCCGGGGCTTTCCGTTTCGACGTCGTCTTCGTCGCCGCTGCCGGCTCCGCAGCCGCTCTCGGCGTTCCCCATGTTGTTCCGCGGCCTGTGACCCTCCTGGGTTGGTTCAGACGAACACGGTGTCACTTCTAAGAGGGTCGGTGCCTCTCAGACTTCTAACCTGTAGTCTGTCGCTCTCCACTACCGCATTGACGTACGCGACGTCAGCGACGTCATGGACCGGCCGCTGGCCAAAAAAAGGAAAACACGGAACAGCAGGTCTGAGCATGCGCAGTGAGGACCTGAATAACGGATGTGCGTGTTTTTTTTCTCTCGGAGTTCACGGTGAAATTGATGAAATGGGGAAGCCAAACTGAACGTTATGTTTGGCTATGTGTCATTTGCGTCTTTATCCATATTAATCGCGATATTGTATGTACCCCGTGACTGGTACACCCAATTTGGAAAGGATTCGTCCCAAAGTGCACCTGTGCGGCTCATAAGCCAACTGGAGTTATCCCTGTACGACGGGGAGGAGAGCAGCAAGGGCCTTCATGTGGCGCTACTGGGGCAGGTGTTTGACGTGCAAAAGGGACAAAAGCACTACGGAGTTGGTGGTGCTTATCATTCTATGGCAGGTGACTACTCAAGCTTAGAGATCTTAGTGTGATTTATAGCATCGGATTATTCGCCAGTGTTTAGCTGCAGAAGTTTGAGGCAGCCTCTTAAAAAACACCTCTATGTTGACACTTTTCATACACACGTTTAGCATCTGCACCAACATCCAGAAACGGGTGGTTAGAGGCATGGAAGGAAATTACATTTAAATTCGCTGTAATTTTTTTATTTAAAAAAATGAAAACTACGTTTAGATTCTATGTGTTCATTACTACACACTGTTCCTGAATGAAGCTTCCATGACATATATTGTGCTGTTCTTCATTGTACTGTGAAGGTAAAGATGCCTCGCTGGCCTTCGTCACTGGTGATTTTACAGAGAGTGGGTTGACAGATGATGTGTCCAGCCTGTCCCCCTTGCAGGCAGTGGCCCTGTATGACTGGCTGGGTTTCTACCAGAGGGATTACCCATCTGTAGGTGGGTTTATAT
>OMLC01036123.1:0-15181 GCA_900302585.1 Regalecus glesne
GAGGTTAATGGAGGGGGGAGTTACATGGAAAGGAGATGGGCATAATGATCCCAGATTCATTCTTGAATTCACACCAGGATATCTTGAGTTCACACCAGGACATTGGAGCAGCCAGTGAGTAGTGTGTTGAAAGAACATGCTGGAAGACAGAGACACAACAATAAAAGAGAATTCAACTATCTACTGTCTTACGAGTAAATGTATGTATTCATGGTGTTTCTTAGTAAGGTTGGTTATCCACCATGGTTATCCATGTCCACATGAGGACTAATCAGGACACGTAACACAGACCTCTAAGTAAGGTTGGTTATGATAAAGGAACAAAAAGGCATAAATCTTTCAGACTGTTCATACCAGTTTTTTGGGGGTGTGAGTTATGAAATAGACTTGATGTATGACTTAGAATATATGGAAAATGCAATTATGTGCAAAGCACCCACAAATAATCATTGTATTATTAAGCTGCACCATAAAAAAGAAACTGCCTAGATAAAGAAGCAGAACCAAAACCCACTTGGACTCCTTTTTTTAAGATATCAGTAACAGAGGACCTGATCTTCCTCTTCTTCTTCTCCATAATGAATAGGAGGGAGACTTTTTTTAAATTTATGTTCATTTTTTTAAAGGGAGAGGGATATGTACTCATATCCTTCTTGATCTATATCTAATTGAGTAGTAAGGAGGGACCTGGAGTATGTGCAGGAAATGATGAAGGATTGTTTTTAAGGAGAGGGATGGTTCAGGAAGTAGAGTGGGTCATCTAGTAATTGGAAATGTCTTGGTTCGATCACCAGTTCATACAGAAAGTGTGTTGAAGTGTCTTTGAGCAAGATATTGAATCCCTAGCCGCTCCTGATGAGCTGGTTGGTGTATCGCATGGCAGCCTCCGCCATCAATGCATGAATGGGTAGATGTGAGGGACACATAATGAAGTGCTTTGGGAGGTTGGTAGACAGAAAAGCTCTTATGTAAATACAGTCATTTTAGTGTCATTTAAGAAGATAGAAAGAGTAGATTGATGGTGGGTTAATGAAAAGACTACATTCAGATATGGTAAAAAGAGAACAAGGGAAATGAGAAGGGGTTCAAGCAGGGGGAGAAAGGGAAAAAATAAGCAGTAATAAGATGAGAAGAGCACGCAGATGATATAGACTAATGACAGTGAGTGAAGAGGAATGGTGAATGGTTAATGTGTTTGTTTTCTATCAGTTGGGTCTGTTCTGTTGACTGTGTTTCTTTCCCTGATGGGTTTGTAGTTGTGCATGTGACTGTCATGTTTTTTTAATTTAGTGTGCCCTTTTCTAACGTGTGTGTGTGTGTGTGATTTTGTGTATGTGTGTGTGTTTGTTTCCACCTACTAGACAATCCGACCCGCTACGATGAGAAAGACCAGAGGAGTATGTTGGTCTGGTGTCCCAACAGCCAGATTTCTGATGCTATGTGTAAGCCCTGACACCTACACACATCGTCATCACTTGAATTTGCTGCCTCTCTCTCCTCCCTCTACTGTTACCTTCCCTCACCCCTCATTCTTATTCTGCTGCTCTCTCCTCTCTCTCTCTCTCTCTCTCTCTCTCTCTCTCTCTCTCTCTCTCTCTCTCTCCCCCTTTCTGCACTTTATGCTTGGAAGTTGGATGTTTGAGGGTGGTGGATGCTAGGTTGGTATGGGGCTTGGATTGTTTGCTGTTTTAAAAAAGTAAAATATTCCCCTGTATTTATATGTCCTATGTGCATGATCAGGTCAGCTCTGTTAATACTTTTTACTGAGTGTTCAGTGCTTTTGTTGTGGGGTTTTCTGGAGGAATGATATCTTCTGAGATGCCACCACCCTCTATCTGTCACGAGATTCAGATAGTCCCGCTGGAGCCCAGTGTGACAGTGGAGGAGGTTTTGTTGGCTGTAGGAAAGCAATTTGGACGTACCAATCTGCTGTTTGCTTTAAGGATGAGCAAGGCTTTGATGGTAAGGAGGAGCATCATCTTAATGAGATTATTGAGAGTGGTGTAGTTAACAGGGAAATTATACATGGTGTATGGTAGTTTGGGGTAGATGAAATGTTCTGAGTGTGGCAATGTCAGCCATTAGTGGTTCACGTGTCCACACAGACAATAAGCTGAGGCAAACACTGCAGATGCTAACATCCCGCACCTCAATAATGTCTCAGAGGCAGGGAGAGATGACTTATCTATTGGAAATTAAATTACTCTTCTCTCTTTGGAGCAGAGGAGTATGATTAGGCTAGTGCTGCAAAGCTGCTGTAGGGGCTTCCACAGTTCAGTTCAGAGGAAAAGGCAGATCTGGATGCTGATAACCTACATTTGATGATTTAAATGTGCTTTTTAGGGGTGAGGGGGATGTGGAGGCACTACAGGACACAAGGCTTCATCAAAAAATAAACTGGGCAAAGAGTGAGCTTTATAAGTAGAACAGTGGAGAGATAGAGGACAGCACACAGTCTGCCTGCAGGTCTGCTGTGGGGAAGAGTTGGGATGAAGGTGATTGGGATATTTTTGGACACAGATGATCAGAGGCAGGATTGGCATGGTATGCTGGAGAAAGTGTGTGCCAAGTTTTTTGAATAGAAATGATTGCAACCCCAGCTGTCTAATATGAGTTGAGTTTTGGTTGCCAATAACTTGGTTGCCTCGATGCTGTGGCACAGGCAGATTGTGCTGCCTCCGCCAAGACATTGAAGACATTCAGTGGGCCATAGTAGACTTTTTATAGTCAGGGTAGCACTGGATGCAGGCATCATTCTTGTACTTGCTGGTGGAAGAAGGAGGACAGGGTCTTGTAGACATTATCTGTTGGGTGATGGCCTTTAGGCTAAAGACTGCACAGACCCTGTTTTATTGCTGTGGTATGCAGTGGCTAGACAGGGCTAAACCCATCCTGTGGACAGCTGGTTATCTAGGATACATTAGGCAACTGTTTCTGCTGATGCTGGAGGAGGCAGATGTGATATGCCTATTGCCTTTTTATGCCTCTGTCCTGGATGCATGGAAGACCTCCAGGGAGCCTGCTACTATTGCTCCTCTGTGGCTGTTTGAGGAGCCACTGTTTTGCAACAGCTTCATTCAGGCCTAGACCATATCTTCAGCCAGATTAAGATCTCTGAAGAAAGCCATTTGTGTGAGGTCGGGATATCTGTTGAGACCCTGCAATAATGCATGAACATCAGACCCAGGTTATTGAATCACATTTTTGAGGAGGTATTTGTATCGCTGCCAGAACACCTTAGGACATCTATGATGGAGAACAGTGAGTGAGCTGGGCAATAGGAAGAGGATGTGGACTATAGCTTTCTAAAGTTGAGCTAATGTTGGTAATGACTGGCAGGAGGTGAAGGGCCTACTCCTTTCTTTCATAATCCGATGACTGGATAAGTTTGAAGACCTGAGAAAAAAGCATCCTGTGTATCTCCACACATTAACACATTTTACATAAATCAACTACTACCAGATTAGCTATCTGGCTGGGCCGTAAGAACTGGGCCTGGGAGGTGGGTTGTGTAGACTCTATGCAAGTTCTTACAGGACTTGAAGGCTCAGGTAAGGGTGGATTATGCCTACTATAAAATGATAGACAATCTGGAGGGTTTCTGCCTTAAATGGACTGTAAGGAAAATAGTATGCTCAGTAGGAGATGATCTGAAGATATGGTCTTTTCTTTCTAGTGGGTGTAATGAGGTAAAGTCTTGGCTTTTTTGTTGGCCTTATACGTTTTTTAACTTTTATTTAATCACTTGTTCTATTGTAGTCTTTGTATATTAGTTGTATTGTTCAATAAAGACTTTTGTGAACTCAAATATCTCTCTCTCTCTATATATCTGTCTGTCTGTGTGTATTTCTGTCTTTCTCTCTCATACCCCTTCTACCATCCCCATGCCCAGTGGATGAGTACATCCTGATGGCCAAAGAGAAGCATGGATATAACATGGAGCAGGTATGAAAGACCACTGGGAAGTTTGGGCACAAACAAGCAGTCAAGTCAATTTTATTTTTGTAGCGCATTATCACAAATTACAACTTTGCCTCTAGGCTTTACACTAACACAACATCCTGTCCTTAGACTCTTGCATTGGATGAGGAACAACGCACTTAAAAAGAGCTTTAAAAGGCAGAAAAAATTTGGAAGAAAGCACAACAGAGGAAATTATTTAATTAATATCACATTTAGTTTTTTAAAACTAGTTATCGAGCAATCATAAAAAACAAATAATTTATACACTTCACTAATGAACAATTATAGGCAAAGTAAAAGTCTCTCATTTCTAAGGAAATAATTAAAAAAGGCTGTTTTCCAGCAGCTGAACAACTTCTTGGTCTAAACAACTATTTTGATATCTGGTAATCAGAATTTTGACCACACCACAGTACTCTATGGTGACATCTGCTTAAACATACAGTGGCAGAATTTTTTTCCTAGTATTATTGTATCTCAGTACTGCTTTTCACAGTGTACCATACATATACTAGATTGAGTGGAAAACCGGGTGGGATCTTCTAGCAGAGCACTAAACTGGTTTGAATCCTACTTGAAGGACAAGGAGTATTTAGTGTCCATAGGTTATAAAAAATCTGAGAGGAAAAATGAGTTTCCCGTGGCTCCATTCTAGAGCCTCTTCTGTGGGTTTATTCTATTTCAGATTATGGAAAAAATGGATCATTTTAACTATAATTATGCATAAAACACAAAGATTTATATAACTATCACCAGGGGATTATAATCCTACAATGTCCATCCAAGAATTGATTTTAAAATACTGCTCTTGGCTTATTAAGCACTGAATGGTTTAGGGACGAAATACATTTCTGATCCTCTGCTATGCTGTGAACCATCTAGACTTCTCATGTCATATGGGGCAGGTCTGCTTTCTCTCCCCAGAGTCAAAACTAAATGTGGAGAGACAGCTTTCAGATTTAATGCGCCACATACCTGAAACAAACTCCCCAAAATTGAAGGTCTGCTGCAATTCTGTTCTTTTAAATCAAGGCTGAAGACTTCCCTGCCTTTTATTGATTCAAATTTGGAAAATGTGATTATCATCTGAAAAAGCACTAACTTATGGCCCATTTTATAATTTTTATTTACGTCTTTATTGTAGCCCTATGATTGAATGGCAATCTGTCCTGCATATTCCCCCCGCCTTTCGTCCAATGAATACTGGGATTGGCTCAAGCATGACCCCGCGACCTGACTTCAAATAAGCTGTTGACAATGGATGGATGGATGTCTTTATTGTTTTATATTGCTTTTACATTTTATCTTAATGCCTTTTTTTCATCCATCCATCCGTTGTCAACTACTTCTCTGAAGTTGGGCCACAGGAGAGCTGGGGCTTATCACAGTTCTCATTTGGAGAAAGGTGGGGATACACCTTGGAGAGGTTTCCAGTCCATCATAGGGCAGAGCAATTAGGGGAACAATGTCTTGCTCAAGGACACTTCAACATGCTTACCTGCAGTTGTGGGGATTTCACCTGCAACTTTCTGATCACCAGATGACCGCTCTACCCACTGAGCCTTCTTAATGCCTTTTATATTTTATGCAAGAGACTTTGATTTGCTTTGTTGCTGAATTATGTTATGCAAATAAATTTGCCTTGCCTTCAGTGATGTTGAGGTTATTTTTTGTGTTTTGAGGAACTTCAGATGCTCTTATACAAAGTATTTAATTAAACCTTTTTTAGTAAAGTGCACTCGTATGTCCACCCCATATCACCCTCTCCTTGATTTTACCTTTCCCTGACTCCACTCTTCCTGCTAAGGCCCTGGGCATGCTGCTTTGGCACAAACATGATGTGGAGCGGTCTCTGGCCGACCTGGCCAACTTCACCCCGTTCCCAGAGGAGTGGACAGTGGAGGACAAAGTGCTTTTTGAACAGGCCTTTAGTTTCCACGGCAAGAGCTTCCACCGCATCCAGCAAATGGTGAGAGACAGAGGAATACACACTCGCACACAAAGTAGATAGGAGTACTCACTCAAACACACAGTAGATGGGAATACACTTACACACAACCATAGACCACTGTTATATCTAAGGATATAATACTGGGAGAAATCTTACTGAAAGTATTGCCTAGTTTGAAATTTGATGAGAGGCAGGGAATACACACGTCACAAAGTAAAGGCATAGGTGGCAGATGGGGTTGCCTTAGTTTTGAAGGCAGTGCGAAAACAAGGGGGGACTGCACTTTTTCAGTATCTTCAAGCTTTTAAATGACAACATTAAAGTGATGCATTTTAAGTTTCAGAGATAATCTTAACTCCAGGCCATAATGGTCTGAGATATAGTATTGCTATACAAAATCTTAAAGCATTTTGTGTCCTTATTGCATTGTGTTTTGAGTGAGCATCCAGCCCAGAAACAAGACGTCCTCTGACTGGTCTTAAATTGTTCATTTTCACATTTATTTGTCTTGCAAGGCTTTTTTAATGTCAGTGGAATTCTAAGTGCACTTAAACTATCTTGAAATCGCAGTCCCCCTCAATTTCTAATGTTCAGGCCTAGTTTACTCAACATCTTTGCATCTGGTTTTTTGTACGTGTCTTTCCTCTATCTCTTAACATGGGTGGGTGCTTCTGACCATGCATAGCTACCAGACAAGCTGATATCCAGCTTGGTAAAATACTACTACAGCTGGAAGAAGACACGGACCAGAACCTCTGTGATGGACAGACAGGCCAGGAGACTGGTCAACAAGAGAGAGAAAGAGGACAGGTATAGATGAAAAGAGGGAACTCTGGAATTTGCTATTATTCCCTTAACCCCCCAAAACAGCTTTGCATAAACTACATGTTGTATTGACATAAACTTGGCTAAAGTGTCCTTGCTTAAGTAGTTATGTCAACTGAAAATGGATGGCAATTGGATGCATCATTTATAAGTGAATAGTTTGGTAAATAAACCCCCCCCCAAAAAAAAGTGTACAGAAAATGGCCATGTGAGAAGGTACTTTCAGACTGAATAATAGCATGACAACAAAATGGTTATTCAGTCTGAATAGCAGGCAATGGGGGGAGTGTGTAAGGCATGCAATCAAAGCTGTAGAAACCTGGAATGCTGTGATCAGGTCTGGGCCCATATGCTTCGCGCTTCTGGGACATCACTAAACTGCTGGCTTTTGACATCTGCACAACAGTCTTGAACCTGACAAACTGGTGTAATTCAAGGCCTGTCTTGTAACTGAATCAAACGAATGCACTACTGCCTCTCATATGACAGATGGTTAGCATTTAGCAATACACAGGATGTGATATCGGAATCCTTGTGCCACTGAAAATGAGAGGTCCATTTTACATATTGCAATTAGTCCCCATATTTGTAGGGGTGGACACAAACTTAGATGTAGCTTGGGGATTAAGGCCATATGCAATTCCTGACGCTCCATACTGGGTTCAAACTCATCCGAGTCGTCAGCTCCTGTAGTGTATGCTCTACTGCTTAGATACTGCAGCCCCCTAGCAGTCATACTGAAAATAAACACTGACAGTTAGCTAATGTTAAAAAAATATATTTCCAGACCCAATCTAGTCACCTGCCCTGCCCTGGTTAACGTTGAGGACATTGGGCTGAAGGATGAGGATTACAGAGGGCAGTTAAAAGGAGCAGGGGAGGGAAGGAGGGAAGGTTGGATTCTCTATAAGCTTCTGATCTCATTACAACTAAACTCGTGGGAATTATCCATTGAGATGCCATTTTCAAGTTTATATTTACAGGCTGAGAAGAGTTTACTTTAGCAGCAAACCAAACATTTGAAAGGAATATGATAGCTGTTCTTTAAGATTTATCTTCATGAAATAATGTATTTGATAAATAATCTTCTAGCACAGCCAAATAAACCCTTGCTCAAAAAACCTTAGGGGAAAATCAGGATTTTTGCTTTATTTTAAATACTATCACAGATTTAAATGATAACAAAAATGACATATGCCATGGTTGGGTTGTCTTAATTTTGTCTCTCCCCTTCTTACAGTACTGATGAGCTTGAGGAGGGAGAACCTGGGAGTGACAGTGACTTTGAAATTGATGCCAAAAAAGAGGTGAGCAGCACTCGGCTGAGTAATGGCCTACTACACAGAGAATTCATGCTAGTTTCTCTATTCAACATGATTAATGTCTCCACATTATTACAGTCAGCTAGTCCTGAAATTAATCAATTGATGTTACTCCCAGGATATAGAAAGTCCATTATTTGCCTCTGTGTGTGTGTGTGTGTGTGTGGCAAACATTCACACAAGATCTTGTATATTTTCTAAGGCCTGTGAAGATCAGCCAAATTGATCCCTTTTTACTTTTGTTTAGACGAGGTAGTTTGTTAAATGAGAACGTCTTTTTAATTCAGTGCCTTTGTCAATTCCCATCTCAGTATGGGCCTCTAAGTGCAAACCCAATTGATAACCATAGCGGTTGTTCTCTCCTCCCAGGCGGTGAAGCAGAATTCTAGCAGCACTAGCTCTGACAAGGGCCCCTCCAGCCGCTCTGGCCTGGTGAAGAAGGAGAACATAGGGGGTCAATACCGCCACCACCCCCTCAGAGCCCGACGCAGGCCCCCCAAAGGCATGCACCTGGACCAGGGAGACATCATGGCGCTGTCTGCCTCTCAGGATGCAGGAGTTCTGTCTGTAAGACAACTGGATACTCATTTAGTCTCTCTCAAGAGACAGGTGCGTATATGAATTACACACATTCACATGGTGACAAATGACGTTGTTAAGGATATTAAAGAGCCAATAGTATGCTTTTGGGCTTTTTCCCTTTCCTTTAGTTAGTTATATAGGTGCATGGTAGGTGCATGTAAAATGTCCTCATAGTTACAAAGTTAAAATTACATGCCAAAGGAGTCCTTTTCAACGACAGAAAACATTGAAATAAATGTTAGTATGTTACTTACATACATGCCTTAGGTAGATGGACATGACAGATAATATGTACAGTACAGTATATACAAGATATATGGTTGGAACTTGACAAATTGGGTGTTTATTTGAATGACAGACTGTGGAAAGAAACTGTTTTAATACCAGGTTGTTTTGTCATACAGTGCTCTGTAGCGCCTACCAGAGGGAAGGAGTTAGAATAGGTTTTAAGCAGGAAGTGATGGGTCTGCTGTGGTGTTGCCTGCCCATATTGTGACTTTTGAGATGTAGAAGTCTTGAATGGATTGATCAATAGAAGACAGACTGGATTATTGCAGTGTAGAACTGAATCAGCAGTTTCTTAGCCAAGTTGAACTTCCTGAGCTGATGGAGAAAATACCCTGCTGAGGCTTTTTAATAATTGTCTCTATGTTGGGTACCCACCTTAGATCATGGGAGATTGTGGAACCCAGAAATATGTTAATGATAATAATAATAATAATGATAATAGCAATACACCAAAACACCCCACAGGAAAACAAGGCAGATATTCCCATGTTCTGTTGATTTTATAATAGACATTTACTTATGATATTTAAACAAAACATCCATGAGCAGGGAAATAAATTACTCTTGTCTACAATTCCAATCTCTTAAGTCGTGTAGCTCTTGTAGCTCTTGAGCTCCAGACAGCTCACAGCAGGGTCTGTAAACATGACTGAATGGCTAATCATCAATTTGTGGAGATTCTCAACCCTGAGAACATCAGAGTATTTTTTGTTTTGCCATCAATTATCTTAGAATGGCTAATATTTGAAATCTAAAACAGCTGAATTCTGGCCAATTAAATTCTCAAATTTGAATTTAATTATGAAATAGTATATGAAAATTATAAAGAAAAAACCCTCAGCCTCAGTCCCTCCCATAATAAACAGTTGGCCAATCCCAACTGAGTAGGCTTGGTACCTTGAACTAGGGGGGTTGTTGAAAGAAACAGAAGATGCCACAAGTCAAAGCTGCCCATTTCAGGCTGATTGAAAATGAGGTGCTGCGTACAGCCTTTACAGCTATAACCGTGCGCGTTTCGACCATAAAGCATTCAATTGTTTGTGAATAGGCCCCCAAAAATAGATATATTAAACGGGCAAATAGTATCATTTGAACTCTAACTCTAACTATGTAAAGTAGTTATTGTATTGTTTTGCTTTTTGTTCTGTGCTGTTAAAACTGCACCATTGAATTGTTTTCTCCACAATTAATGAAGGGGGAATTAATTAACTCTTTATCTTTTAAAAACCCCATTTCGTCTTTCTTCCCTTCTCACTGTCTCTGCACCCCCCCTCTCTCTCTCTCACAGGTACAAAGTATTAAACAGAGCAACAGTAGTTTGAAACATGGCATAAACGAGGGAATAGACTCTTGTCGTCCTACAGAGGTAGGATTCTTTCCTCTCAGTTTCTCATCCTCTTTCACCAGTTACCTTTTCAGTGACTTTTCACTCTGTCCTTGCCCTTCCCCAATATAGACACATGTCATTTTTCTTTATGACCACCTTCTTCTATTTTTTCCTCTCATTTATTTTCCTCTTAATTTTTTTATCTGTTTCTCTGTCCTTCCCTGACTTTACCTCCCATCTTTAGTCTCTCTCTCTTTTTCTTTTAGTCTGTTGTCTTTTCTTCCCCCTCCTTGATCCGCCCTCAGATATTTGATTCCCTCTCACCTGGGTCTCAGATTTGCCTTAATCTGCTTTCTCCCCTCAGCCTCCCCCTAAGATGAACTCTCGTTGGACAAGTGAGGAGCAACTCTTGGCTGTGCAGGGTGAGTACTGTCCAGAGCGCCCATCTCCCTTCCATCAAGTAGGCCTTTGGCTCACCCCCTCCACATCCTTCTTACTTCCTCTGCTTCACATTTACAGTTTTAGGGAAGGAAGTCTCTGACACATTTTCAGTCACATCCCTCTAGAGACAGGAACAGCACGTACATAGGCTAGCACTGCAGGGCACATCCATCCTGTGTTGGCACCAAAGGCTTCCATTGCTGAAAAATTTAATCTACCCTTCAACGATTGGCTCTTAGGCAGACGGCTCTTTTGGTATATAAAAAATATTATTTGATATCTTCCAACTTCCTCACAAATGGAAAGCAGATTAAGCAGATGTTAAATGGTTGGACTTAAAGAGACTATTTGTAAATTCTTTGAATTCTCATATCATTCATGGGGACAAAATAAAGCATATCAAAACATAAGACAAGCACACTCAGAGAAGAAGGTAGCGGGTACACAGCACACCTGCTGTGGTTTGCCATTTTCAAATGTCATCAGCAGACATCAGTTCACTGTTCATTGTTGTAATGTTTTTCTGAGTACTGTAAAGAAAGTCAAGACTTGGGAAATGTGGCATCAAATAACACAGCTAAGCCTGTTTTTGGTTTTTTTATGCATAAATATGCACGTTTGAGTTAAATAATTTGATTATCGGACAGGAAAGCCCAAATATTTGACAGAGACCCTTTCTTTGTGGTCACACCTCATCTGTACTTTAGGATGATGTGGACTGAATTGTAAATAAATAACCAGAATTGCTCCAAGGTAGGTACAGACTAGCCATTGGGGAAGTTGGAGAATTTTCATGGTGGACTAGTCTTGTAAGGGCCAGTTGTCTTTTCTCATCTCCCGGCATTATTAGTATATTCAATAGACAAACTTAGCTGTGGGGACACGGCTGGTGCAAGAGTATTAGCAAGTAGCAGTTGTTATCACAATTGAAAGTATCTAGCACTTGGGTAATTAGTATTTATCACTCCTTAAAAGTATCTAGCACTCATTGGCAAAATAAATAGAAAAAGAAACCCCATGGCTAGTAGTGCAGAGACGGGGCATGGAAAAAAGATAAAAGGCTTTGCTGGCTAATGCCACAAAGTTTTAAGATAACTGGTTTATTTAAGCACTCTGCAGGTGATGATGAGGAGAGTGGCAAAGAGGCAGAAACTTGAGAAGAATGAGCAAATACTTTATCATGCTTACAAACTATGTGCTGCGAACTAGCTAAATGAACTAATGAAAACAAAATGTTTTTGATAACCCTGAGGTTTCAATAAATAGTCCTTCCATAGGTTTGACCATTTCCAAGGTTTGACGAGTCAGATGCAGACGTTTAGAAAAGTTTATACTAAATTTCTCTAAATTGTTGAAAAATCACCTCTGACTCTAAATGGATAAAATAAACATGTAAATTTGATATTTTTCTTCTAGATTACTCATCAATTATTTTTGCGTTATAATCAATAAGACGTAATATTTGATAACTAGCCCAGCAATAAAAATGATGTGTTAAATACTCGCACTGCAATCTAAACAGGTGAACATGGCTTTGAATAAGAAAAGGAAAGGATTGGAAGAGGAGTGAGCAGGAATCAGAATAGATCCAATTAGAGCTGCACTATTGAATGATGTTACTTTGTGATTGTGAAGTAAATTAGAGTGAAATACATCATTCATATGATCAGGTTGAGACTATTTCAATGAAGTTATTTATTGTTGTATAACAATAGTGAGAATGAATGACAAGTATGTTGTATATGGATCTGGTCACACATGTGCAAAATTGACATTGGCAAATATTTGCCTCTTGTTCACTTCCATTCTATGCAGTGACCTGTCCAGGGTGTCTCCCCACCCCTCACTCAATGAGCGCTGGAATAGGCTCCAGCATGACCCCATGATCCGACCTCAGACAAGCGGCTGACAATGGATGGTCGGATGATGAAGCCAGTTATCCTGGCTAATATTTATGTTTATGTACAGAGGTACACTGTCTTGTTCTGGGAGGGGATATGAGTTATGTACTATCACCTGCCCTAGACTGTAGCTCACCCAAGATTGTGACCACATTCAGATGCAGTTCTTGCAATCCCGTTTTTCTCAATAAGAATGGAATACCTAAATGTGTGGCGCTTTCTGAGCTAGTAACTAAAAGCTATTCCTTCTCCTCACCCTGTTTATAAGACATACTCATCATGCATAGATAGCCTTTTTTGTAAGAGGCGTATTCATTAATGAGTAAATATGAATATCAGGCAATAGTCATTTCAGACCATGCCCTTTTAGTGATGACCCTACATATAGCAACCTCTCACATCAATTATTGTCCCTGGTATCTCAATTTGTTATAGCGCTTGACAATAAAAAATAATAATGATTTGATCCACCATCAGCCACTTATCTGAAATCGGGTTGTAGAGTCATGCTGGAGCCTATCCCAGTGCTCATTGGGCAAAAGGCAGCGAAACAGCCTGGACAGGTTACCGTATTAATTTTCATCTCAACTGAAATAACTTCCTTTCTTAAACATAGCCAGACCCCAGGGATGTCTCCCTCTATTGTGTGGAGATCAATGAAAGCATACCTCAGGGGCAACTTATATCGTAAAGTGCATAACTCAGAAAATGTCTCAACGCAAGAGTCAAACAATTAACACGTTATTCTTAATTTAGATGCAACACTTGTCCTTCCACCTTCTAGTGATTTACTTTAAAAAATGACTTCAACCTCTCGTTAACCAGATTCACTGAAAACCCCATTCATAAAACAGAGTAGGACACATGAATTCAGTGGGAAAATTCTCCCTCATCAGGTCCATAAAAAACTACTTGTTTTACTTGACTACTAAACTTGAACTATAGTTGAAATAGATGATGAATTGGGCTCCAAGTACATAAGTCATTCGGATACATTTTTGCTTTCACAGATTTTAATCAGAATTGTATTTTACTGAATCTCTTTGGAATGACTGATCTTTAAAATAATGAGATATTCCATCAACTAAGATTGCAACTGGTCTAAAAAACAGATACAGCTAGTTATATGCAAAAAAATAAAATCCTCTGGGACCTAATGGATTCCCAATTGAATATTTAGTAAAAGTTCTCCAACCAACTTGCCCTTATTTTACTCTGTATTTGAAGAATAATTTATTACTATGTATCTTCCTCTGTTATATCTCTTATCCCTAAAAAAAAGATAAAAATCCCTGACCATGACTTAGGCCATTTTGTGCAAGGTGCCTCCTGTAGAGGCTGAAGAGCATTGGCTGGGATCATGGCACATCTTTTGTTTCTGCTGTGGTTTTCTGACTTTGTCTGCTCACACCTCAGCTTTGTGTTCAGGCATGCATGAGCCCTGACTGGGCAATTGAGTATGGATCTTGCAACCCAGCAATAGCATGGCTGGATACATGCTACTTTCCAGCCAGGGCTGTATCACATCAGTGCCAGGTACGGGGTCAGTGTTGCTATGCACTACTTTCTTTGACAGTCTTTTCACAAGATGTACCCCCTTTTCCGCTTTCTCATTGGCCTGAGGATAAAGAGGACTTGAGGTTACATGATTGAACTCATACTCTGAGCAATGCCTGAAACTCATGACTAGCATAGGGAGGGCTGTTATCAGAACCCAGACTTAGAGGGATGCCTTGCCTGGAAAAGATTGACTTCGGTTGAGTTATCACAGCTTTTGATGTGTTACTGGGCAAGAGACATTTTTCTCGATAATTGGAATAATATTATATAACTAACAAATATTCTGCCCTCATTATGAAATATATCAGTTCCTACCTTTTCTCAAGGCTGTGATGGGAGCTCTGTGGTAATGAGGGGTTCCTTTGTTTCATAAGTGTGACACTTGAGATGTAGCATGCTCACTGACCAGCCGGTCAATGTTAGAGTTCATGTTTGGCTGGTTGAGAGCCTCAGATGTTATTCTGTTTGACCTTTCTGCACCCAGGAGCCCTTAGTGTATCTTGGTGAGCATTTCTTGTCACATAGATGTGGGCATCACGATCCTGTCACACTTAAGCAGATGTCCATCCACCACAGAGAGTTTTGACTAAATGGAATAATGTTAACATGACCCCTATCTTCCACCCCTCTTGGAAATGTCGCCTCCTTTTTCTTCAGAATAAGGTCTTTGATGTCTCTGTGTATCTTTAATAGTCTATCCCTTTGTGGCTGCCAATGCTGCATAGACTATATCTACATGAAGAGAGAGAACCATCGGCCTCTGACTCATTGCTGTGTGAAATCTTGTGCAGCCCTGGACAGTGGTATCTGCTATGAACATTTGTGTTACTGGCACATATGTGAACTCTCAATCATAGCAATGCAGTTTCATCATTAGGCCTTATATGGGATTGGGTAGAGCGGTCATGTGGCAATCGTAAGGTTCCATGTTTGATCCTTGGTCCTGCAGAAAGCATGTCGAGGTGTCCTTGAGCAAGACATTGAACTCCTAACGGCTCAATGGGTGTCATGGTGGCTCCTA
>OMLC01036124.1:0-17100 GCA_900302585.1 Regalecus glesne
ACTCTGAGACACACACACACACACACACACACACACACACACACACACACACACACACACACACACACACACACACACACACACACACACACACACATACACATACAAACAAAATTACTTAAAGGACATTGATTTTTACACAATGATTGTTTTTACTGCAAGGAAGTAGCTGCAATGATCAGCTATGATAAAACAAAAGCAAAATGGCCATGTTTCTTAGATTTTTTTAATGTTGTCTACTGTGATGCTTGTCAATTTGACATTTTCTTCTCGTACAACAAGCCAAGTTGTGATTCTGACATGCACACATTGTGATGTGTACACCGAACACACAACGACAGAAGCTTGACAGAGTCTACGATGAAAGGGTGATGGATGTTCAAAGAACAAATAATTAAAAAATTCTTATTTATTAACAATGTAATAACCTCCCCATTGATTCCCTCCATGTTTTCCACATCATGTAAATTGTAGGACCCTACAAGAGGCAGCAGCAGTGTATGAATTATAGTTAAACAAGGTGAAATTAACAAGAGTTTTGTCTTTGCCCAATTGAATGGCCATAGCCTGTATGAGTGTTTTTATACAGCATTTCCTAGCTGGTCTGTGCTGAGGCCGTTAGCCAGAGCATCTGTCTCAGCTTCCTCATTTGCTGGTGCTCCCTGGCAGGGACCTGACTGATTGGCACTTTTTTAAGAGCTCCAGCCCTTTGTGGCCACACACTGAAAAACCACTCAGCACAAGCCCTCCCCAGCTGATGCTTTCTCATGCTCTACATATGGATAAAATCTGGATAATTTCAGGGACCCAGAGTTTTAATGAGGGGTTTTGTCCATAGTGTGTTGGTTTGTGGTGGGCGGGATCAACGTTTCTGAGGTTTATAGGAGATTATAAGTGCTCTGAGACGCCTCACTGGCCCACTGTTGGGGCGTTGGCACAGAGAACCCAAGAACTCTTTCTAGCCAGGGGAACTGGTTTGAACTGGTTGTGATGAGACTCTTGGATATATGGGTGATAGAGGAGTCAGTAGATTTAATACCAAAATTTACATTAAAGGGTGCTCATGGTGTTAGCTACTGAAGCCTCCCTGTTCCAGATTCAAATTGTAGCTTAAAAATCAGTTTAAGATAGCAAGAAGGTAATATTGCTTTGCCCTTTGGACCTGAGGGCGATAGGCTACATCTCACTTGGTGATATAGAAACAAGGGTGTCACACAAGGGTCTAGGAACCCCAAGGGATCCTTATGGGGCTTTGAAATGTCAATGGCAAGTGCGAGTGCCATTTCAATGCTAAATTACTCCTAAAGAATTATCCCACATGGGGAATATAAGAATGACTATTCTAATTATAGTGTTCAATCCTCGAACTTCCTTCCTCCAGTATATTCTGCAGACAGTGGCACAGATCACTACACTTTCCAATATGTAGTTTCATGGTACAGCATCTTATCCACTGTGGGTCTGACATCTGATGTGCATTGCTGTGACATGAAAATAGTTGAGGATCCTTGGTGTAGAGGGAGGCTTGGCATTTGCTATTGTCCTGTTAAGTATCCCAGCCCCACATAAAGACATGGTACTCTCAGTAATACACTTCAGGATTTTTAACAATGCCTGTCTCTTAACATCAGCAGCAAGGAGGGAAGGGGTGATTTAACACTCTGTCGGCAAGGGTAATGTAGGAGCAATTTGACTGCTGATTGAAACCAGGTCTCCCATTTCAGAGTCCACTGGTGGCATTATAAACCATTTACACTGATGTTTTACGGGGCATCTCAGCATAGGGGAAAGTGGAAACAGATGCAGGACCCAAAATGGCCTGAGCCACTCCCAGTGGACTATATTTAAACATGTTTATATTTTTTTCTTTTTTGGGGAGTAGGATTATGTTAGTGCCACTGAATGAAGTCAATGATGACATTGAAAGGGTAAATGTAAGCTTAATGGGTTCTGCCTGGTTGTAATTTTGTCTTGAGTACATAGGCCTAGTAACCCTGCCGGCTCTCCTAATTTTATAGTACCTTCACTTGTGTACTCTGTTTTCAGAAAGGTAAAATCTAGGTCTATATGAATCCTGACCTCTGATGTTCAGCAATGTGAATAACAATAAATCAAAGCAAGAAGGACAAACAAATTAAGCTACTATATTTAGTCATTGTATTCCTACAATGAAATGTGTCCTATGAATTTAGCTCATCCTATTGTATAGGAGCAGTGGGCAGCTGCAGCACCTAGGGATCAGTTAAGGGTTCGGTGTCTTGGTCAAGGACACTTCAATACATTACAGTAAAACGTAGCTGATACACAGCATGTTTGCAATATCTGTAATATATTTTCCAGTCGCCTTAACATATATTGTTTGCTGCCATCCTTGCATAAAGTTGCTGAAGGATCAGAATGCAAGCCATGTCTTTTGGGGATGGATAGAAGATAAGATGAGATGAGATGAGATGAGATGAGATGAGATGACATGAGATGAGATGAGATGAGATATATAAGATAAGATATTCCTTTATTAGTCCCACAGGAGGAGATTTGCAGAATTTAAGAAGAAAACTATGTAAAGTCATTGAAACTCAGAGGAATTTAGATGACAAATGAAGCTTTGAGGTAATTGCATCACAAGAAAACAAAACAGATTTACAATCAGAATTGTAAATATCTTAAACTCAATTTATATTCTCTATCCAAACACATCATTGATATTAGAATAATGCTGTTCTCTCATGTTTATGCGCACTGCTGTTAAATGTACTCAAATCTATGTCTTCTAGTTGAAATTTGCAGTGCACGGGCAATATGCAAAAAAGCCTAAATCATAAGCAACCTGAAATAACTGACCTTTGACTCACAACAGTTCAATATCAGCTGACCCAGCTGTTCAGCTCTCTGCCTTTCTGTGTGGGGTGGCTGTTCATTTTGTGAATAAACCAGATATTTGCCTGAGACGTTAATGGCAACTTCATTTGCTCCATATTTGATCTTTTGGTCACCATCAGTGTAGCTCTATATATCCAAAATATTTATTAAGGATAGAACTAAACAAATGGGGAAGTGTTCATCAGGGTCCAAAGGTATTTGTGTTTACTCAGTGACAGTAGCTAAGGTCAGCACTCAAACAGACAGTGGGGGTGGAAAGGGCATCTGGTATTTTGCAAACAAGCCATAGCTTGCTGTTTCATATATTACACTTGGAAGATTGAGTGAAGAGGAGATATGGATATCTGCAGTCAGCTGAGACTGAAGTTGTCACCTGTATGAGTGATGAAACATTTCTTTCAATAAAACATTGTCCAAATGGACTGAGTCTTTTTATGATGAGGAGATATGGTTTGCCAAAGGAAATTAAGGTAAAAAAAGCAAAACAATGATGAACTGTGTATGTACCAGCTCCAGAAGAGATGTAGAACCATGGGGAGTCTGTTCAGACTGTGGGTTTGGACAGATATTTTAAAAAACAACTTTGTTTTAACATAGGGTACACATCCCTTTAAAAGAAACAGAATCACTTCCTTTGCAGTGAGTTAAATTTATCTGGAAATTCAGCATTTCGTTGAGAGTACCGTTTTATGCATCACAATTATGTCCCCACATTATGGGGTGGACACAGACTTAGATGGAGAATGGGGGATTAAGGCTGGATGCCTGTCTTGACACCCCACGGTGGGTTTGAACCCGCAACATCAGTCTTTTTTTTGTGGAAATATCTGTTTTGTGATAAATGAATGTTCTAAATGAATGAATGTCCTCAAATGACTCCATTAACCAGAAACATGGAGGCCACTTGGTATCAAGTGGATCCATGTAGATAGCTGAAAACTCTCACTGTTGTCTTTCGCTCCTCTCTCACACATACACACATATTGAGCCATCAGCTGGCCATTAATATACACAACAAAATCTTAGAGATTTAGAAGCTAATTCTTTTCACCTCTCACCTTGTCATCTCAGATGGCACCAGATGGTTATGACTGTCCTCTACACTGGGCGTCTCATTAAAACTTCCAACCAGCAAACACACTGGAGGTGCATTGTTTTCAGTGAGCTTAATAGTCTAAAAGGATTTTACTTTAAAAATGTTAAGTCATTCTCTTTATTTGATACCTGTACATACTTCCAATTTTGCTTCGGGTCACTTGTTTTTATTCCTAAGTCAAAGTGGGATTCGGCCTGTCCTGTTCTCAACAGTTTAAGCATAACAATAGAGAAACTTCTTATTTCTTTCCTAATATTTTTTATGCTAAACAAACTGCTCATTCATGCTGAAAATGGCAGAGGATCTTGGACCATCAAGATTTAGAAAGTACAGCTAATAGTCATGATGATGTCCCAGCGACATGTTGGAAATGTCCATTTTGAACCATCATCATGCTCTGGTGTCACTGCTCTATTGTTCCTTGTCAAAAACATGTGAGCTTTTAACAGATAACATGGTAACGTCTGACGTGCTCGAGAAGTCAAAGGAATATACAACATGCATGTCAGGGTTCACTGCCATTGCTGAGTATTTGCCAGGTCGGCAGAAGTGAGGCAGATGACACACTCTTTCATTTCAGGCTAACACCTAGAGACAATTGATGCAACGACTCTCTAGCCGATGTCATTTGTTTTGCTTGTCATTTTCAACCCCTTCTATATTGGGTCCCTTCTAATTAGAAAAAAACCCCCACTCACACACACATTCAAAGACTGCTCTTTCGTTGATGCAAAGCGTTACGTGAAGGTCAAACAGTAGACCGTCTCATCAGGCCAGACTTAAATGTCACAAGACACTCATTTTAAAGGGGTGAAACTGTGCTCAATTCATGTATGTTAAGTAGATCAGTGGATGAGTGCAGCCAGTTAGGAGTCAGTTCTCCTGTCTAGCCTGGTCTGAATCCCTTATTCAGGGTGGTTACTTAATGCTTACCAGAGATGTAAAGAAGGAAGAGTTTCTCCTTTGAAAATCTGTACCATATTTCTCCTATGCTCCTTCTTTTCTACTGAATGTTTTTGACTGGCATAGCTCAGGGGGTCAGGTTGTCATCTGGTAATCAGAGGATTGGTGGTTGGATCCTCAGCCCCTGCAAAAAGCGTGTCGAAGTGTCTTTGAGTAATACGGTGAAACTAACTGCTCAAGCCTTGTAATGGAATGGTGACTTATCCAGGGTGTTTCCTTACCTTTGCTCAATGAGTGCTGAAATGGGCTCCAGTATGACTCTGCAGCCTGATGTTAGATAATTGGTGGACGATGATTGAATGGATGGACATTTGGGCCCTTGGCCCATTTACTAGCTACAGTGAGGAATTTTAATTGATTATTTATCTTTTTTATGATGTCTCCATATGAGTGACATAATCAAATGACTATAAGTGAGAGGAATGCATATTGCTATATAATATTTGTCTTTGGGTTGAGCTCCTTACAATATTTTAGCTCCCGACAACACTTTACAGCACATAGACAGGACAGGGCTGCATAGTGACAATAAGATATACATTTCTGTTTTTCCATCATACAAGTGTCTTCTGTTGAAAACAGAAAGGCATACATGAGCTACCAAAGATTAATGGAGACTTTTGCAACAATGGCAAATGGACTCTTCCTTATATTGTGCTTTTCTAGTCTAACAACCACTCAAAGTGCCTCACAATGAATGCCTCACATTTACCAAGTATGGGACATTAAGGTTGGATGCTGTTTCTTGAAGCCCCACGGTGGGATTAAAGCCATGACACCTGATTTGTAGGTGTGCACTCTACCATTGAGCTTTGTCCACACTATAGTGCAAATCAGAAGTTTATTCAGCAACGTTCGGAATAAACTTCTTATCCAGTTGAACCGATTCACCTTTTTTGTGATTTCTCTTACCTAGATTATTGAGCATGTATCAAGACAACATTCTGCAAAATCAACAAAAATCCAAAACTCCCTCTAGGGGGTTTAAAAATGATGTCATGATGATGATGATGGGGCAGCATAGCTCAGGGGGCATCGTGTCATCTAGTAATCAGAAGATAGGTGGTTTGATCCCCAGTTCCTTCAGAATGTCAAAGTGTCTTTGAGCAAGACACTGAACTCCTAATAGTCTTGGAAAACAAAGGAAAATTAGCCTGGTGACAAAATATTAATTAATATGGACTGTTCCTATAAAGGAGATTATTGTTATTGTTGTTATTGGGATTATGGTAGCTCAGTGGCTAGTGCACTTGCTTCGGCCCCTGACAAGCCAGAGGCAGCGGGTTCGATTCCACTGTGGTGTGTCGGGAAGGTAATCAACCCTTAATCCCCCAAGCTCCACCTAAGTCCCTTGTAATGTGGTGACTAATTATGACACATAAAACGGGCCTCTTGTTTTTGTTATTATTATTTTTATTATTTATTATCATTATATAGGAAAGTCGAATAAATTAACTTTACTTGAAGAAAATGAAGATGTAATGTTTTATGAAACTATGAAAGGCTAAAAAGCAGGTCTGTTCCCTCATGTAGGAGAAAGGCTTGTAAGTTAATATTCTCACCTCCTTTCATCTGAGGGATGTCTGCATTACAGCCTTTCCCTGTCTTTATCTCTCTTCTATTTTTTTTCTTTTGCTATTTTCCTAAGGGGGATCTCTATCCAAACTATTACCAGATTACACGTAAACACTGTTGTACAACCCACTGACAACCTCAACATTGGATTCCTCTCCACACTTTCAGGTGCAGACATTTGTTTGCCATTAGTAAGGCTTCATTCGCTGTGTATGAAGACGCTTTGTCAAGCTATTGGCACTAGCCTGTTGTTAGGATGCAGAAACAATGAGAACAGTTACTGGCTACAACCATCAGCGTGTGGCAGTGTCAGCACTCCGAGGTGGAGAAATACACTATGCTATTTGTAAGGCTGCATTGTAATGATATCAAAGTAACCAAGGGCCAGTTTGCCTCTTGTATTTTCAGACAGACAGGGACAGTTATTGGCTAAGTGTGCATTATGATTGGTGGAGCCCCGGACACTACAACCAGTGCCAATAGCTGGGTGAGTGGAAGCACAACAGTGAATGGCAGGAAAGTGCTTGGCTTGCATTCGCCCTTACAAGCTGATATGACGGATGGATAGATTTTTGTGAGTGGGGAAGGGTTTCTTTGGCAGATAGGGGCACTGGTGACAGTTTTTCCCACCATTGGAGTCCATTATGGTCCAGGCTCTCAGCCTGTGTCCTTCTGACAGGGCCTTGATGCTGTCAGAGACCATTACCATTACTGTTGATGGTACGTTAGGTGTCACGATGGAAGTAATGGTCCAGTGGCAGATGACTAAAGACAGTAAATAAAGCCAGCGCTCCTGCAAATGAACACAATTTTGCGAATGTCTACCCTTTGGGACATACAACTCTCCTCTATCCTTTAAACAACATTTATAATGTAGCTTCACTTTATTAGTCATCATATACGCTGTGCAAGTGTAAATGTGATTGCATCACTTATAGTGTTCAATTGACTTTCCAGCAGCCATCTTGGCCCATGCCCCTTGCCAAGGGCCATAAACCTGGAGAGTTTCACCAGCTGATATTTGCAATGTCTTGATGCATGCTCAATAATCTAGGTATGGAAATCAAAAAAAGAGATGAATGAGTTCAACTGGATCAGAAGTTTATTCAGAAATGTTTCATCACTCAAACAGGTGACTTCTTCAGTCTGAATGAAGTCTGGAGAATTCACCTGTTTGAGTGACGAAACATTTCTGAATAAAGTTCTGATCCAGTTGAACTGATTCACCTCTTTTGGTGATATTTGCAATGTGTTTCAAAATGCTTTGATTTGATTGAACCCAAACTTCAAATGTTTAAGGCCATGTAAATGATTCAGGAGCTCAATTATAAATTAAGCAAGGCTCAGGAGGATGCTGTTCCCACAGCCGCACTTAAATAGCACATAAAAAATTCAATGATTTGAGGTGTGAGGACTGCTTGCTGTCATTTGCTTATTTACAGGCCTTTACCTTAGGAGTAAAATGTTTCTCTGAAAATAGAGGTGATGGTAAATGTTCTTATATAGCACTTTCCTAGTCTAACAACCACTCAGCACTTAATATTGAAGGCATCACATTTACCACGCTACACAGTGGGACACAAAACCAAAATGTGTCAGTCCCAGGCTCTACCCACTGAGCCATATGATATGGTTTGAAGTATTTATGAACTACTTGCCGTGTCTCTCTGAGATGTTAGAATTGAAGGATGTTCATTAAAGTTTTGGGGAACAATGAAATCAAATCTTATTTTTCAATCAAGGATCATAGATTTAGCAAAAACATCCAGTAATAGTAGCTTTTTGTTTGTTTGCCATAATAAGTTGAATCGTGATGATCTTTTAAGGTTACATATCATTTTGATGTGCTAAGAATAGCTGGGCTGGATGCGGGAGAACAGATCACATGTAACAGTGAAGAGTTTTTTTTGCTTTGTCTCAAAATTCCTGAGCTGAACCTTTTTAATTTGATGCAGGGCTCATTGGACCCATCACATTTTCTCTTCTTCTTTGTCTGTGTGTGGATAAGGATGCCACAGCATGTTAGAATTTGGCAGTTTGATGTTAAGTTTCTGATGTGTAAACAAACATTTTAAGGAGCTAAGGGGGAGAAATTGACCATTTAAAATGTTAGTCCTTATTTATGTTTGCCTTATTAAGTCTTTGTAGATCAAATCACCAAAACTGAGCAGGGAGCATGCTGGAAATTCTCATCAATTCACCATCATAGCAGTCTATTCTAAGGCCAAAAACATACTAGTTATATCCCATAAATCACAGCAAACTAATGATCCCACAGACTTCCTTTCTCAGGAAAGACATGTGAAGCATAAGCTCCTACTCACCCTTTAAGTTAATTTAGGTCCAATTCTTGTCCATTAGCCCATGGCTTGAATCAATCATAACCTACCTGACCTAGCTGATTTGATATTGCCCAAGAATGTCTATAAGGAAGTGTAAGGTTTTCTGATTTGGCTTTATTGTAATCATTGCCCAATGACCTCAGTGGTAAGTCATTCTAGCCTATCAATAAATGATGAGATAAAACTGATGACCTAATAATATGTTGCTTATTGCCGGCATTCACCAGACTGTAAGTATGTACTTTTCAAGTTTTTCTTTTTTTCTTTTTTATATTACAGCAGCACCAAAATGCTATGGAACTTTCCTAACTGATGTCAGAGAAAAGCATAATATTGCAATTTAGATTGACTTGGGTTGGCAGACAACTCATTGATCCATGTTAATGGATGCAATTACTGTATGTACATATTTAATGTACATGGAGCATGAATAAAAACTTCTTTCTCAGTTCAAATTGCCTCACAGGTGCTGTCCCATTGCTGCATACTTGCAAAGCTAATGCAAAACCTCCATATGTTTGACAAAAGCCCACTTTTTCAATGCCAACTAGGTCTAGCCAGAGCCAGACATTCCTGGTTTAGAGATAATCAAACAAAACCACCCTATTTAGCACATGTCTAATGATTCATCCTGGTCCACTTTGGCTTGCATCAAGGATGTTCAACAAAAGGAGAAAAACATCAACTACAATAATTTTTTTTAAAGCACGAATACTATCAAGATCCCCACATCCAAAGTAGATTTTCTTCTGTCTTGGGATTTAAGATAATATGCTATTGCACCGTCTTGATGCATGTTCAATAATCCAGGTATGGAAATCACAAAAAAAGAGGTGAATCAGTTCAACTGGATCAGAAGTTCATTTGGGAACGTTTTGTCACTCTCCAGGTGACTTCTTAAGTCTGAGCTTAAAACAAACATTCCCCTCATTATAAACAGTACATTGATACCACTTGTATAATTCACATTTACTGAGGATGGGGATTAAAACTGGATGCCCTCTCCCTGAGGCCTTGCAATGGGATAAAACTGCACCTGATGTGGAGGTGCGTACTTTACCACTGAGCCATCACAGTATATTATATGGCCTTCATATAATCCTACTCAGTCAATCCCTTAACCTAAATATTCCCCTTGCTTAAATAAGATGTTGAGGTAATTTTTTTTCCAAGATTATATTTTGGCATTTTCTACCTTCATGGCATCTGTGGAGTTTCTACTATTTTCTATGGAAGTAGTGTGCTGCAATTAGCATACTGTACTGAAAACATGTCACCGGCCCTGGTCGCCTGGCTAACAGTCTAAAGTAATCTACTTTAGTCTTTATTTGATAGTGATAGTAGAGAAATAAGGAAAGGCAGAGGAGAGAAGGAGAGAGAGAGAGAGAGAGAGAGAGAGAGAGAGAGAGAGAGAGAAAGAGAGAGAGAGAGAATGACACCACAAAGGCAGCAGACTAGAATCAAATCTGGGCTCCTGTGGTAAGGACTCAGCATTATGTGGTTCTCATACTACCATGTGACCGACTGGGGTGCCCCAATGTTCACGTAATTCTGTGTGGTAGACAATGTCATTCATGGATCCGCTTTATGAGTGTCCCTGGCATTAGTGGTGCTAAGCTTTGGGTCTAACGTAACCACTACATAAGAACATGATGCAGTGCACCTGTGTACATTACATTACAGGCATTTAGCAGACGGTCTTATCCAGAGGGAAGTACAACAAGTGTAAAGGATCAAGGTACAAGGTATACATTTCAACTGATTGTTTTACAAATATACATTAAAGGTAGCTTTAGCAGGGCTTATTTTTACATAGTACTACAATGATTTCACATTGATTTTCAAACCAAAGCATGTAAGCCTTAAGGTGTTTATCGCCAACATAAAGTGGTATTAAAGTACTGTAGTGTACTATAATGGAGACCGTGGTAGCTTGTTAGTAGATTACAAAGATTGGGAACTGACTAGTGAGAGTCTGTGGGGTCAAACTCACCATGGGGCTTTAGGAAGGGCATCCGGTCTTAATCCCCCAAGCTCCATCTAAGTCCGTATCCATCCCACAACATGGGGGACTAATCATGCCTCATAAAATGGACCTCTCTAAGTATAATACTGATCAAGAGGGACACTGGTTTTAACAGAGAACCAAAAAGGCCATCCATGTAAAGAGGGAGTGACCATCCCTGAACTGAGGGAGAGTGGCCTCTGCCACTATCATAAAATTCTGTGATTGCAACTATTCCCCAGTTAGCAAAAAGGTGAATCCGTTAATGTGGATAAGATGTTTATTCAGAAACGTTTCATCACCTAATCAGGTCACATCTTCAGTGTGAGCTGACTGCAAGCATCCACATTCTTATAAACAATAGTGTATACCACACAACAGAAAAACTTGAAGTCAGCTCAGACTGAAGATGTCACCTGTTTGAGTGACCAAACATTTCTGAATAAACTTCTTATCTAGTTGAACCGATTCACCTTTTTTGTGATTCCGTTACCTGGATTATTGAGCATGCATCATTATATTCCCCAGTCGCTTGTGAATTGTGGATATTGCCATTATAACTCTTGTTAAAGGTCACAGCAATTTGCATGTGAAACTGATGATTGGTCTGTTATTCTAATGTACTGCTTTTAAGGTTGAGGGATATTTATAGTCAGTTGAGACTGAAGAAGTCCCTTAGACAAGTGAAGAAATGTTTCTGCTAATGAATGTGTCCAGATGAACTGATTCAACTTCCTGTGAGTTCCTTACATGGAAGGTTAAGCATGCATTAAGACACTACTGTACTACTGTTTACTGTGGGTTGAAACATCGCTGTTATTACTTTCTGACCGTCGTTGTACGGTGACAGCTTTTAGTCTTTCGTCTCTATAGTCTGAGTTTTCTAGCTTCTTGACAATAGTGTGAACATTTCCCTCGCTCACTTGCCTTTGCTTTTGGCTTACCAGGAGGAGTCAGGAAGACCCTGTGGATACTGCAAGGTGAGATCCATACTGCAGCTACTCTAAGAGGGCAATGATTCATGAGGCTAGCTCTCTGGTCCCTGGGGCTGGGAGGAAAAGCTGGCATTATCTCCAGCAAATGGGTTTGAAAAAGCTGTTGGCCAGGCCGACCAAGGCACTGATTTATAGCACAAGATGTTGTGCACAGTTTGGCCCTCTTCTTTAGTGTAGGTGCGAGTGCCCCTTCAGTCCCCCACCATATGAGTCTCCAGCTCAGGTTTATTCAGCCCATGTGTATCTAACAGCTAAAGGAAAGCAAAGTTGATATTTATGGAACCAGAATTGTCGAGTACGGGAAGCCCATTGTTTTTAAAGTGTCAAGTGAAAGGATAAGCAATTTTCCAACCTTTATCTTTCATTGTCAGGAAGAATAGGCCCATATATAGATATGAATTCACCTTATCCTTGACTTGAAATAGGAGGCACTGTCAGGAAAAAAAAAAAATTGCCTCCTTTTTTTAAATCTCGGGGTCTAAAATGAGCGAACTCTTATCTGAAATAATGCACCTCAGCTTTCTGGGTGATTTTGTCCTTAAAAGGAGGCACATGTTGCTTTGTTTTCTCCTCATGCTTGATAATCTCCCCATCCCTTCCTGAACTCTTGATACTGCCAGTAATCCTGAATTTCTGCTTTCAGACTGATGATATTTCAGATGACACATGCTAATTAATTTGGCAGAGCAGATTGAAACTGTTTTCAAAGGACACAGCATTTCAAATGGCACAGATTCAGTTGGAACTGTCAATTTTTTCATAGCTTTTCACATGGCAAACAATCTTTGGCCAGAACAGCCAAAGGGCTGATGATTCTCCAGTTATAATAGCTTACCATTCTTTATTGCTCCCTTTTATACAGGAAAATCCATTTTACCTGCTTTTAGATTTACACACAAGAGGACACCAACTTCACTGCTGAGTCAACAAGGATTACTGACTGACAGAGCATGATGATAATTACCACACTACTGATATGTTTTTATATCAAGCACACCTTTTTATATTGCATCTGTCTCTCTGACTGGGACAAACTGGGTGCAGAAAAGTCAGACGGCAAACAGGCTGAACAAACTGGATCTGACTTAGTTTGTTGAGCATCTAAAATGCAAACTGACAGGGTATGCTTTCACCAACATCACCTGCTTCCAGTGTTGCAGTGGATCCCATAAGGAAAGGCCCTCTTTATGCTTTTAAGTCGTTATGTAAGAGCCTCATGAAAGCTTAGTGGAAGCTCACCCGGTTTCAGAGAGCTTCACCGGGACCAGCAGCAGTTGCTTTGAGAGTTAACGAGTGACATCTGAAAACAGTGTGTCTCGGAGGTCTCTGCATGGTGTCCACGCCATCTTCATTCTCCTCAACCACATGTTGCTTGCTCTAGTTGTTAGAACTTCACCTTTTTCTAAGCCGGATGTTAATGTTTCTAAATGGTCTACTTTACAAGTGGATTATTTCAAAGGCTATGTGTCAGACAGATCTTTATCTAGCGGCTCGACAGCTTGACTTGGACTCACTCTGCTTCCTGTCTCTGCATGTTGATGAGCTTGTTTTTCTCCCCTATCTTCTCATCTTGCATTGCACTCTTCTTTGCTTGTCCATGGAGCAACATGGCTAAGGAAGTTTAGCAGGTTGTCTAATTTTTGGAAGGTTGCTGGTTCAATTGCTGGCTCTTTTCGAAAGTATGTTGACATATCCTTGAGTAAGACACTGAACCCCTAACTGCTCCCTATGTGCTCCAGCTGCCTGCTGCTCCTATGCAATAGGATGAGCTGAATGTGGAGGACACATTTCGTTGTTGGAACACAATGACTAAATAAAGTGTCTGTCCTTTCTACCTCTTGTGATTTTTGCTCACTTAGAGAACTCACTGGGAACACAGTATGCAGCGGCATGGCTGTAACAGATATTTCTTGGCTTTTGCTTACTTCAGGTCCTGTGTTGTTATTTTTTTTACCCTATGCAATAAGCTGAGGTGCTTTGATCTCCACTGAAAGTAATATGCAGGCACACATTATCTGCTAGTAGAAGAACCAGAAGCAAACAAACAGACATCAGAGCAGGGTCCTGCCAGAGAGTGGGCAAAAATGAGATTATTTTAATTGAAAAAATAATTGGAGTCCTAATTGATTCCCTCTAAGGTAAACCTCTGTAAGAGATCTTCGCGATATGGTTCAGAGAAAGATGACACAGTAGAATGCTTTGTGCCATGCACAGGCATTTGAGGCACTTTTCTCAGTCCTACCTGCATCCTGATTAGCACATAAAACTCAGCCTGCAGAACTGTCCTCACATTCTCTATCCCCAGGACTAATATGGATATCAGAGGTCCATCTTACTGCCGGCCTCATAGTCTACAGGGAACAAGCTGGAGTCCTCTAAAATGTCAGCAAACAAAAAGGGATTTATAAGTTAAGCAGATATATCACAAAAAGAGCTGAATCAGTTCAACTGGATCAGAAGTTTATTAAGCAATGTTTCGTCACTCACCAGGTGACTTCTTCAGTCTCCCTCAGACTGAAGAATTCTTTTTGTGATTTCCATACCTGGATTATTGAGCATGCATCAAGACATTCAAGCAGATATAATTTGTGGTCCTATGCATGCTCTTTAGCGAGTTAACCTTATTATTTTTGGAGGCTCATTTGCATTTTAAGTAATGCATCATGGTCAAAGACTGTGTCTGTGGCCTTGTGCGAACCCCTGGAGCATTACAATGATTTCACTCTTTGAGGGAAGAGATCGCTCTATTGATTATGGACCAAAGCTGACCTGTGGTGCCAATAGGATGAGCAATCCATCAGACCTTTCACTTCAAAGGTAACTCTGGTAGTGACTAGCCGTTTTTTAACTCAATTAAAACAAAAAAAGCCAGCAGAAGTTTATTTGTGATCACCACTGACTATGCCTTGACAGCCCAGCTGAAACTGTCAGATTCAGTGGATTTCATTACGCACTGAAAGTTTTGTAATGGGCTTTTGAACTTGTGCCTTGTCTCTTGCCAGAGTTCTCTCTCTCACAGGGTTTCATTTTTTGTAGTTTTTTGTCACAGAGTACATGTTTGTCAATAATTAAAATGTCAGTTTGTCAGGGGCGATTCATGGATTCTATGTGCTAAATCTAAATAGCTAAAAGGTATTTACAAACTATGTATACATTATTAGCTTATGAATTATGAATACTGGGGGCGGCATAGCTCGGTGGGAAGAGCGGTCGTCTAGTAATCGGAAGGTTGCAGGTTCGATCCCCGGTCCTGCATACAGCATGTCGAGGTGTCCTTGAGCAAGACACTTAACCCCTAACTGCTCCCCGAGCGCCATATGTTGGCAGCTCACTGCTCCTGTACAATATAGGTTGGGTCAAAAATGCAGAGAAATCCAAATTTCCCCTCGCGGGACTGATAAGGGAATCCTTTCTTTCTTTCTTTCTACTGTGATTATTTATTTGAATAGTGATTTGAAGTGCTTTGTATGCATTAGAATAATATAGTTTTGCATAGCACCAGTGCCCTTTTCTTTAAAAGCACTGTGTGCAGCTTTTACATCAATGTCACTATTAGATGTACTGCACTAGATTATAATTTCTAACTAATCTACGTTTGCAGCCCCTTTGTGTCTTCTTTTTGATGGTGGGAGGAAACCATAGCACCTGGAGAAAGCCCCAGCAGACATGGGGAGAATGTGGCAACTGCACAAAGAAGGGACCTGGTTTGGGATTTGAACTAGGACGTTGTTGTTGTGAGGGAACATTGCTAATTGCTGCACTGCCATGTTTTGCTGAAATCTTATTTTTCAAATATTGCATCATTTAGGAACATATATATTTGTCAGATTTACCTCCCTATTGTACATCTTCTTAGCTTTATTGGGAAATGATGAGCCAATGCCGCAGGTTCGGTTATACCACAGGGCTTCAAGAAGGGTGTTCAGCAGTAATTTCCCACACTCTATCTAAGTCTATCTCCACCCCCGGAACTTGGGACTAATCTTGGCATGTAAAAATGGACCTTTCTCCTCAAGGGTAGAACTAAGTATTTAGTCAAATACATCTTTTGATCAGCAACGTCTGCCATACAATAAGAAAGTAGGACAGAGAACTTGCCCGGGTAGAGAGAGACATTCTGGCTAAGGGACAGCATTTCTTGGTTGCACGGCAGCAAAAGCTGGTGGTTGAAGTCTTTACTGCCGCAGATTGAGCGTTATGGAACAACAAATTGCTGGACACAGTAGTGGAGCTACTGTGAAGGAAAATCTCATCCTGTCTCAGTACTGAGAAGGTACCACCGTCCAACACCAGACGAGATGAGAGAAAGGCGCTCGCGACCCCCAGTAAGGACAAAGATATCATCATACTCCCAGCTGACGAAGGCACTGATGAGTTAAACCAGACAGACAGCCATGAGAAAGTGATGATGCTACTTAGCGACAATGCTGCTGATGAGCCTCTGCACTGAGATCCTGACTGTGGTTACTAGAAGAAGGTAAAAGATTTTCTGAAACTTCTCTATTGATACTGTACCCTCACAGAGTATCGATGGAAACTAAAATCCCCTGTAGCAGTCCCTGGGAAGCTGGGAACAAGCAAAAAGAAGAAGAACAAAGAACAAAAAAGTAGACCATCATTAAATATAATAATGTTTGTCATCTGACTGTCACTCATAGTCCCTAACTTTATGGCATACAATGATATAGGCTGCTCCTAACATACAGTTGGGTCCTACCCCAGTAGGACTGGTAGTTTTTTCTCATCCATTAATACAAATGTAGAAAAAGTCATACGTTCAATTTAGAAAAAAAATCTCTAAAATGTCTGTATTTTCCACATTCGGTGAGGAAATATAGCTCTATTTCAGGCTCCCTGGGGTGAAGTGAGAGCACAGCCAGGTCTGCCTGTGTCTCCTATTCTCAATAGCAAGTCTGCGCTCACTCAGTCTGTACTTGGTCAAGGTTCTTCTTAGTTGGTGATCAGTCATCATGGTTAAATAGTGTGCAGGGCTGTATTGTCGATTTAGAGTCAGATAGCGTTATATTTTGCCCTGTGCTTTTGTTTGTGTTTGCCAATAGGTAAGATAGTTTTTTTTAAACAATTTTTGTAATTTGGTTGAGTCTGGTTGGTGGTGTGTTTTGTTCCTAAACTGTGTGAATAGAGCAAGTTTGTGCTCTCCGCATCAGAACCAATTGGGTTAGGCTGTTCATATTACTCTTTAGCCCGTGACATTGCAGGGGTTGGTAACTATAAAGGAGGGGG
>OMLC01036125.1:0-15766 GCA_900302585.1 Regalecus glesne
ACATGTCCGCTGCTCCTGCCATTAGCTGTGTGTCTGCTTCACCTGGTCCTGTGTTGACCACAAACTGCACCTGCTTTCATCCCTGCTGCTCCAGACATCGGCTGTGCACAAAAAAAAATGTGCATAAAGGGAAAATTGACCCCATTGTTGAAACAGTATTCCAGAAACTATGATGCCTTCCTTCTCTTGTAAGAACTTCTGTCTCAATAGAACTGGACTGTTTGCTGAAATATTGAATGACTGAAATAATCAATGCACCACCCTGGGTTTCACCTAATGTGGTCACAGGATAAAAGTTGGCAGAGTATGAATGTTTATAGATCTCTGTGAACCAAACAAAGCTGTGGTCATAGACTGGAACCCCATACCAGTTGTAGAAGAACTGTTTGAAAACTTACAAGGTGCACAGAGGTTTTCTACAAGTGATCTGGCTAATCCATACTACCAAGATAGCAGAGACCCCACATTATTTATCACACATGATGGTCTATTCAGATTCCGCAGAGTTTCCTATGGCCTTGTGTTTGCTCCCTCAGCCTTCCAGAAAATGATGGCTGACATCCTCAAAGGCCTTCCAGGCCTTCTAAAATTATTTGGATGACCTCATTGTCTATAGCAACACCCCTACTGAGCATAATCAGAACCTCAACACTGTCATCCAAAAGCTGAAGGATGCTGGACTGGTGCTCAATGAGAACAAATATCACTTCAGGAAGACCTCTCTATGCTTCCTAGGTCATACAGTCACTGCAGGTGGCTGGTATCCTTCCAGACCAAGAGCACATTGATGCCATCCTGAAAGACCCTCCCCTACCTGATGCTACTGCCCTGAGATCCTTTCTGGGACTAGTATCCTGGTACTTAAAGTTTTTCCTCAACTTTGCGAATTTTTTGGCTCCTATGCATGCATGTGCCAGTGACAAAAGATACATTTAAATTGACCCCTGCAGCACAAAGCAGCTTTGAGAGAGTCAAGCTACTTCTTGTGAACAGTCCTGCACTTGGTCTTTTCAAATTGTCTCTGTGACCTGGGATTTCCACTGATCCAAGTGACCATGGACTTGACGTTGTCTTTGCACAAGTACAACCTGATGGCCCAGAAAAGGCAGTATCTTTTGCTTCCCTCATACTGAATGCAACAGAGAGAAAATATGTTACTATTTAAAAATAGATACTCACTTGTGTGTGGACTACAGAAAAATGGAAAAAAATACCTGTGGGAACATCACTCTGCTCTCCACACAGATCACCAGGCATTGACAACACTACTCACCACAAAAGGAATTGGTCGGCTGGAATGCGCGTTGCCGGCTCGTCTGCACGCCTGCTCTGTTTTGACTATGATATTATCTATCGACCAGGATGCCAGAACTACATGGCTGATTGTCTCTCACACCTCCCTTTGACTGTGCCTTCTGACTCTATTCCAGATGCAGAATCTGAGATAGTGGCAGATATTTCTATTAGGGGTGGCATAGCTCAGTGGGTAAAGCGGTCGTCTGGCAGTCGTAAGATTACAGGTCGATCCCCGGTCCTGCATATAGCATGTCAAGGTGTCCTAGAGCAAGACAATGAACCCCTAACTGCTCAATTAATGTACATTCCTCTGGATAAGAGCGTCTGCTAAATGCCTATAATGTAATGTAATCCCTTCCAGTGGCTGATTTTGACTCTACTTTTTCTTCTTTTCTTGAACTGTCGTCCTTGCACTCACAGGACATTCTGTGTACATTCTGCCCTCTGCTAATGCTAAGTCAACTGGTGATCTGTTTTACTTTCCCTTGCCGTAAATCCCTGGTGATATGCTTTATCTTGGTCTAAGTGAAAACCAGGCATTACCTCCAAGATTGTCGATGATATCCTGGATATCTTGGATGATATGGCAAGATGGGTTAGCAGTTTGGTTGAGTTTTTCTGTTCAGCTCTCTGTAGTCTGTGCACTACCTTAGGCTGCCATCCTTCCTCCTTACACAGACAACTAGAAATGCATAAGGGGAAGATTACTTTGGTTGCTTTTGGACAGACAGGTAAGTATGTGTGATTGGCTCAGTCTCTTTCAGTGATATGTGGAGCTGGAAGTTTTCAAGAGAGCCAATGTCGTCCTCCATCTTGGAGAATCAACTTGACTCCTCCCTCAACATCTGGTGGGTGATCATCTGCTGCTGTACATCATGGTGGCTTAGGTCTACTAGAGGGTCCTATACATCATCAGGAGTGTTTTTCTCACTGACATCCTATGTCTGAATGTGATTGGCAATAAGGGGCCAGGGTTAGAGTGTTTCCCTTAGCATGGTGATACCTATCGCAATTTGATGCAATAAGCAACACACATCGATGTCCACATCGATGCACACCATCAATGTGTTACCATCGCTGTGCAGATGGGCACATCGATGGTAACAAGCGGTGAAAACACCTTTTCTGAGATTTAATAGCATCTTACAAAATTAAAGACCTTTTAGCCACTCGGGAAGGTCATCAGGCTAAAATAGAAGTGTAGTATCCTCTCCAAAAGGTTTCATCTTCAAATCTAGTGTGCTTTGGTAGTCATCTTCTCTTTAGTAGTTTTCACAAGTCCGTCCAGCTGTCATCAACTCGATAAAAGCTTGTATTTGTTTGATATTCAGGCTTGGAAAGGCTGTTCTTCCTGTCTGATTTTGCACTGTAAGTGAGCCAACAGAATTTTTAGTTCACTATTGTTGACTATTTACTCAATCACATTTAAGCCAATGATGGGGTGGAGTAGGTGCCTACCTTTGGTCACAAGCACAGGTATAACTAGACCTTGTAGATCAGCTGCTTCTGAAGTTACTTTTAAAGTCACTTCAATCTACCCAACATATGGCAGGTGGATGCCATTGGTTGCAACTATCGCAGTGAGTCTGGACTGTCAATAGCTTCTGAAATATGTTTCAGCTGCACATGAAGTCAGTATTCATTCTTCCATAGTTTGTCAGTTATGCAAACCTGGAAACCTGTGTCCCACAAAGTTTGTCTTGTCTTGTTTCTTAGGTAACACTTAACAAGGCACTATCTTCCTACTAGAGCAGTTACATTGGAATATTGTCTCACCTGAGATGTATTTTTCATTTTATTTTTTGCTTGGTTGTTTGTTTAGTACAGGATGTTCGGTGCTTGCCCCAATGTTTCCTTTGGCACGTCTTTAAGTAGTATTTTGGCATTTTTTGCATGATGAACACTGCCATGGGTGTCGCTCTCCTCTCATCTCATAGCGTACACATTATTGGAACCTAATACTGCTGTTGGTCACTCCCTCTCCCGCAGTGGTAACCGCAGTGGTAACCGCAGTGGTAACCGCAGTGGTAACCGCTCATTGTTTAAATGGGTTTTCTCATGTTCCCCTAACCCTACACCCTGCCAGGAAGTGCTTTCTGCTCACGGATCTGTAGCAGTGCTGATGAAATTCTTCTGATCAATAGAGCCTTGGGGTGGACCAACAATTGACGCAGTGTGTTTGTGGGGGGAGAGGAGGAGCCCAAGCACAGACCGATAGTGATCCCATATTTGGCGAGTGTCGGAACAGTTGAGACGCGTATTTTCAAAACATTGCATCTCAGTTGCTTTCAAAGCCCGGAACACACTGAATCAAAAGTCAGTCCACCCAAGGGATCAGGTCCCCCGGCACAAACAGAGTAACGTAGTGTACCCTGTTAAATGCCTGGAGGACTGCAGTGACTTGTACTTTGGGGAGACCAAACAGACACTCTTCAAGAGGATGGCACACCATAGGAGAGCCAACACATCAGGCCAGGACTCTGCGGTCTACACCCATCTACAAGCTAGACATGGAGTACAATGTTTAGAAATGTCAGCTGATGTGTAAGGCCAATAGAATGACATTGTGCCCTGTCCAGAGATCTCGCTAAACCATAGTGACCAGCTCCTGGGTGACCATTTACATGAAACAGCATGATGGGAATGAGAGATGTGAGGAAGACTAGCTACTCTGACCCATGATGAGAATGTGCACTTCAAACCAAAAGTCCATTTGTTACAATGAGGTGACTGAACTGAGACCAGATTTATCTTAGATAAGGAGAGGTACCACGTAACTGCCATAATGGTGGTCGACGGCCATTTGTAACCCATGAGAAGACCAAGGGAAGATCTGGATATATCTGTTATCCTCTGCCACATTCCAATCAGTGTGAATTTGAATGTGGTTAAAATTCAGGTAACCCTAGCCTGAGTCTATACGCTGAGTAATATTAATGGTCTGGGTAACAGCATTTAAAGACTGTGCAGGTGGCGAGACACAGCATCAGCATTAAGATATAATACATCCTGATGTATTATAGACCAGTCATAAAGGTCTAACTCTTCGTCCTGTCGGGTCTTGATCTAAAGGCGACTTTTTGAGGCCTACCAAC
The DNA here is from genome assembly GCA_900302585.1 of Regalecus glesne. NCBI lineage: Eukaryota > Metazoa > Chordata > Actinopteri > Lampriformes > Regalecidae > Regalecus > Regalecus glesne. Next base: position 4,392 of record OMLC01036125.1, read on the forward strand.
AGTTTATAGTCAGTGATAATGGTGAAAGATGAGAAGCAACATAATGGCAAAAATGACAAACAGCCCACACAATGGCCAAAAGTTCTCTGTCGAATGTAGACCACTTTCTCTCTGATGTTGAGAGCAGATGACTAGCATTTGCAATTACATGCTCTCTGCCATCCAGCTTCTGGGACAACACTGCACCTGTAGCATAGTGTGATGCATCTATGTAGAGCAGAAAGGGTGCTGACTGATTTGGGAACGACATAATTGGTGGTGACATTTACAGGTTTTAATGCCCTGGAAAACTCCTTAGCTTCAGTTGCCCAGATAAATGGTACTCCTTTGTTTGTAAGTCTGTGTAAGAGAAATGCAATGTGTACTAAGTCTTGACTGAGGGATGTGACTGAGGACTGAACAAGGTGACATTTTGGGGCTTTATTTTAAGACCAGCCATGCTGTAATGTTCAAACACCTCTTTCAGGTGTTGTAGATGGCGTGTAAAGTTCTCACTGTATACAATGATGTTGTCTAAATAAATTAAACAGATGGTACAATGTAAGCCCAGAAGGACCAGCTCCATCAAGTGTTGAAAGCCAGGAGGGGGATTGGAGAGACCCACTGGCATCATTCAAAATTGGTATAGATAGTCCGGCACCAGTGGAAAAGGCGATTTTTTTTCTTGTCAGCTGGGTCAAGAGGTAATTGACAATACCCAGCAGTCAGGTAAAAAAAAGTTGATTATATAAAAAAAGGTATGTGGTAGTCTTTTCCAGTCTGAAGGCCACTCAAAGGGCTTTACAATGAATGCCTCATACTTACTGAGCCACAAGACAGGATACGAACCCACAAACACTGACTGAGGCCTGCACTGAGCCACCACAGCTTGTGTGCAGAGACGGGAAGAAATTGGGTGCGTTGCTTACCCTTAGTAACCTTGGCCCTGCACATTATACCCTCATACAAGGGACTCTCTTTATATGAGGTTCTGTATGTGTTGTGTATTGCACTCTCACAACAAACATCAATTAAACACCGGAGTGAAGTTAACCATAGTCTTTACTGGATTTTGTTATAGACAAATTACATTGCATTTTTTTACTCTGCCGAAGGTCTACTGCTCTATTCCAATGTGTCAATGCACCAGGTGTCAGTACTACCTCAAGGTATCATGCACATAACATAAAAGTAGTCCCATGAACTTTAACTAAACGTAGTTCCCATAACTAGTATTTATGTAAACATAACAATTCCTCCTTTGTAGCATTGATGTCCATCTCCTATAACAGAAAAATCATATCCATAACTATCTAATGGAAAACTTATAACCTGTTACTGATAATTAACCCATTAGTTACTACATAGGTCTTACATCACTCAACATCACACATTAGTGCTGAACACTTAAAACACTAACACACACACATCAACATTAAACATGAGACGATGATAATGCATAGCTTTTTATTTTTTTGGATTTACAATTCCAGTCTTTGAGGAGGACTGTGAGCTCTCTCAGGATGGTGTCTCTCTTGAGGCTCAGGGTCCTGAACAGGAACCTCAGGGACATCCACACTAGCAGTTGTGGGGTTGTCATCATCAGGAGGAGTCTCTGAAACCGGCAACATGAGTTCATCAGAGTCCTCATGGACAGGGATGACGTCCTCTGTGTTGTCGCATTGTGTCGCATGATGACCTGTTGCATCTAGCAGTTCATCGACATGACGTCGCCAGATGATATCACATCCAATCCTCACTGTGTATGTAAGAGGCCCTGTCTTTGACAGGATCTCACCATGCTGCCATTTCTGTTTTGACTGTCGGTAATCCATTGCCAACGCTTGTTGTCCAATTACAAAGTTTCTGACATGATGTAGTGCAGCTTTGATGGACTGTTTCTGCATCATATCTCTGCAAAGGTCAGGATTAAGGAGATCTAGATGTGACCTCAGCCGCCTTCCCATGAACAGTAAAGTGGGAGCTTGACCAGTTGTAGCATGGTCAGTATTTCTGTACGCATATAGGAACTTTGCCATCTTCTCTGCCATTGGGATCTGAGCATTGCCCATTGTTTTCATTGACTGCATAAACAACTGGACAAAACGCTCAGCAAGTCCATTTGTGGCAGGATGGTAAGGTACAGCAGTTGTATGCTTGATTCCATTTTTCCGGATAAATGATTGGAACTCTTCTGATGTAAACTGACTACCATTGTTACTGATGAGTTGCTCAGGCAATTCTGCTCTTGCGAAGAGTGCGCAAAGGACTTCAACTGTTTTTGTTGATGTGGCATTTTTCACTATGAAAACTTCAAGCCACGTTGAATACACTTCAACAACAACAAGATACATTCTCTCTAGAAATGACCCTGCATAGTCTACATGGATCCTTTGCCATGGAGCAGTAGGCCACTCCCAGCTGTGGACAGGGGCAAGTGGAGGTTCTTTTTGTGTCATTTGACATCCAGAGCATGTCTTCGCTATGTCGTCAATCTTGTGATCAATGCCTGGCCACCATATGTAACTCCTGGCAAGGCTCTTCATCTTTACTCCCCCATGTGTCTCTCATGAAGGTCTTTGAGGACTCTGGAGCGCAGCTTGGATGGCATTATGACTCTAGTGGCCCACATGACACACGGATAGCTGTTCCCGTCGACTGAAGTATTCAGGTAAGTCCGCTGTGTTTTTGGCAGGCCACCCCTTTACCGTCAGCTCAAGGACCTTAGACATAGTTTGATCTCTGCTGGTCTCTTGTTGGATCTGTGCGCTGTTGACAGGTAAGTTCTCCATGTGGGTCAAATGAAACATCTCTGCTAGATCTGAAGATGTAGTGTCCTCTGTTTCACATGGCAACCGGGAGAGTTCCTCAGCATTTCCATGCCGTGTCATTCCCTTGTGCTCAATCACATAGTCATGTCCACCAAAGAACAATGCCCATCTTTGTAGGCGTGCTGCTGTCATTGCCAGAGTAGATTTTCTTGGTTTAAAAATGGCCACTAGGGGTTGATGTCCGGTAATCAATATGAAGCGTTTCCCACACAAATATTGGTTAAATTTCTTCACCCTCCAAACAAGGCTCAATCCCTCCCTATTAATTTGTGCGTAATTCTTTTCTGCAGCACTTAAGGATCTAGAGGCGAGGGCTATAGGATGTTCTGAGCCGTCTGGCATTTTTTGGGAGAAGACAGCACCGACGCAATGTGGCGATGCATTGCACGCCAAGCGAAGTGTTAAGTCCGGGTTGTAGTGAGTCAAGACCTTTATAGACATTATCAGTTCCTCTGTAGTCTTAAATGCCAAGTCAAAGTGTGTAGCCATTTCCAGGGTTCCTTTCATTGCAGAAGGTTGTGCAATGGATGGAGTACCGTCGACAGATTTAGTAAAAATTTGTGAGGATAATTTATCAGTCCCAGGAATGAACGAACCTGGGTTACATTACAGGAGTTATGTGCTTTCAGTACAGGGCCACTTACATTACATTACATTACGTGCATTTAACAGACGCTCTAATCCAGAGCGACCTACAACAAGGCCATAGGGTCAAGGTACAAAGGATACTGGAGCAACACTAGAAGCTAGATAAAGTCCTAGTGCCATCATTAGACTCCGATGCAACATCAACTAAGGAACATAAACCTAAAATAAACTAACAAGATTTCGTGTGCCTAAACCAAGTTCATCAAAATAAAGAAAAGGAATAGGGCTAAAACTAGGAGATAGAGCTGGGACCGACTGGGGAGGAGGAAAGGTACAGACAGAAGAGATGAGTTTTTAATCTGCACTTGAAGATGCTCAGGGTTTTTGCTGTTCTGACTGCCATGGAAAGGTCATTCCACCAGCGAGGACCCAGGACAGACAGTAGTCGTGACCAGGAGGTGCAGATACAGAGATGGGGAGGTGCCAAGCGACCAGAGGTGGCAAAACGGAGAGGTCTGGTTGGTGCATAGGGTCTGATGAGCCTCTGCAGGTATACAGGTGCTGACCCCTTGACTGGCTGGTATGAAAGCACCAAAGTCTGAAATTTGATGTGAGCCATAACAGGCAGCCAATGGAGGGCAGTGAGCAGGGGGTTGACATGGGAATGTCTGGGAAGGTTGTTGACCAGGCGAGCAGCAGCATTCTGGATGAGTTGTAGAGGTTTGATGGCAGGAGCTGGTAAACCAGCCAGCAGAGAGTTACGTTAGTCCAGGTGGGACAGGACTGTCGCCTGGACCAGGAGCTAGGTAGATTTGGTGGTGAGGAAGGGGCGGATTTGTCGATTATTATAGAGGAAGAATCGGCATGTTTGACTCACTGCCCCAATGTTCTCGGAGAGTAATAGGCTGTTGTTCATCACCACTCCGAGCTTCCTAGCAGAGGTTGATGACACTATGGTTTTCCTTAGGGAAATTGAGTATTTTTTGAGGTCAGAAGATGGGACAGGAAATAAGTGGAGGCCTTCTTTATCACTTATATGCCCACAGTACTCAATGGATCTTTGAAAAATTCACCTTTGTCCTTATTGGCTCTCAGTCCACATTCAGCTAGTCTCGTTAAGACTAGTTCCAGATTAGCCGGATGAGAGAAATCGCCCTGGCCTGATACAATTATATCATCCAAGTAGCACTGCGTGTCAGCAATGCCCTGTAGGACCTGATCATAGCATGCTGCCATACGGCAGGGGCAGACGCAACCCCAAACACTAGGCTAATGTACTGAAAAAGGCCTTTTTGGGTATCAATTGTGAAATACTTCTTTGATGCTGCATCCATTTCCATTTGCAGGTAAGCTTTGGCCAAGTCAATTTTTGAAAAATCTGGCACACTGGCTAACGATGCAAAAATATCATCAATGCACGGCGATGGGTACTGGTCAGCATGTAAAACCGGATTGACTGTCACGTTGAAGTCACCGCATAGCCTTATTGCACCATTTTTCTTCACTACAGGTACAATTGGTGTTGCCCAGTCTGACCATTCAACTTTGGACAGAATGCCCTGGTCTTTGAGTCTTTTCACTTTTGCCTCAACTTTAGACCACAACACAAAGGGGACAAGGGCGAGTTTTGAAGAGCTTGGGCGGTGCATGTTCATCCACTGTGAGGTGTGCTATAATCTTTTTAAGGGTTCCAATGCCGTCTTGGAACACTGGCACTGCACGCTGTAGTAGAAGGCTCAAATTTTCCCGTGTGGCTGCACTGCTTCTATTCAGCCTGCATTGCCTTAATGGACTGCTTGTTGCGCTGAATCATTTGTAGCCAATTGCTTCCAAATAACAGTGCACCCCCACGTGGTAGCACATACAAATCCAGATTTTTTTTTTTTGCTTTCATATTTCACCTTCACTTTAATTTTTCCTGCTGGCGCCACCCTTTCTCGTGTATATGTTTTCAGTAACCCTAGTGTACGTTTCAGTTTCAGATTTTCAAACTTTTCTTTACAATCCCTCAGTGATATGAGTGAAAGCGCAGAGCCAGTATCCAGTTCCATCTTCAATGTTTTTCTTCAATCTGGGGTCGCCCATATTATTTGTCTGTCACTGTCTGTCATAGAGCGGAGTTCTATGTACGCCAGAGCTGTGTCCACATCCGAGTTTGATCCACTTGTGTCTGTCATTCATATCGTACACTCTTTTATCCTTTTTCCTTTCTCTGTGCCTTCCCTCATTTTGTTTCATTCTGCACATTCGCTGTATGTCTCTTTTCCATTGCAAAGTCTACAGTCTTTATCACGAAACCAACCGTCTGCTTGATTGGTCATTGGAGTCTTTTCCACATCTATAACATACAGCTCTTTTCACTGGGCGTTCAGCTGTAAACTCGTTGACAATGCACTCATTTGAAACTTTCTTTTGCAATAGCATAGCATCCTTTGATACAATTTCCATTGCTACCGCAATTTCTAATGCCCTTGCTAATGTCAAGTCTTTATCAGTCAGGCACCGTCTCTGTATACTTTATTTTGCATGCCACACACTAGCCTCTCTCGAAGTGCCTCGGACCAGTTTGGCCCAAATTGTTACTGTTCTGCTAAATTCCTGAGCTCCACCATGTAGTTCAATATGAATTCATTCTTTCAGTCATGACTCAGCTTTCATGGCCATAGGAGAGAGTGGGCAAAAACATTGACCGTTATATCGAAAGCTTTGCCTTCTGCCTCATCTGTCTTGGTAACAATGGTTTGGTAAAGGGAGCGCAATACCGCTCCAGTAGCTCCAATTCTCTGGTTCAACTCATGCTTCATTCTCCCCTCACTTGAGAACCAGACCCCCAGATACTTGGACTCCCTCACTTGGGGTGAGGACTCATTCCCTACTCAGATTGGAACCATCCTCTGGTGTCCTGCTTAGAACCATGGTCTCAGATTTAGAGGTACTAATCCTCACTCCAGCTGCTTCACACTCAGCTGCAAACCGATTCAGTGAGTGTTGGAGGTCAGAGACTGATGAAGTCAAAAGAACCACATCATATGCAAGAAGCAGGGATTTAATCATAAATTCACCGAATTGCAACCCCTCTCTTCCATGACTATGCCTGGATATCCTGTCCATGAAGATCACAAAGTGGATAGATGATAAGGAGCAGCCCTGGCGGAGACCAACCCCTACTGGAAAAGAGTCTGACTTACTACCCAGAACTCTGAGACAACTCTCGCTTTGGGGAGAGAGAGATTGGATGGCCCTGAGTAGTGACCCTCATATCTTATACTCCCTGAGACCTGCCCACAATATATCCCGGGAGACTTGGTCATAAGCCTTCTCCAGATCTACAAAACACATGTAGACTGGATGAGCATAATCCCAGGCCCCCTCCAGGATCCTTGCAAGCGTAAAGACCTGCTCTGTTGTTCCACGACCAGGATGGAATACACATTGTTTCTCCTCAATCTGTGGTTCGACTATTGGCCGGACCCCTCTTTCCAGCACCTTAGAGTAGACCTTTTCAGGGGGGCTGAGTTATGTGATGCCTCTGTAATTACCACACACCCTCTGGTCCCCTTTTTTGAGTACTGGGACCACCACCCCTGTCTTCCATTCTTTAGGCACCGTCCCAGAATTCCAGGAAATGTTGAAGATATGTGTCATACATGACAGCCCCTCAACACCCAAGGCCTTCAGCATTTCTTGACGGATCTCATCAATCCCTGGGCTTTGCCACTGTGGAGGTTTTTGACTACTTCAGTGACCTCCTCCAGGGAAATTGATGTGATCTTTCATCATCCTCCAGCTCTGTCTCAATCCTAGAGGGTGGGTTAGTTGGGTTCAGGAGTTCCTCAAAGTGTTCCTTCCAACGTCCCATTACCTTCCCAGTTGAGCTCAATAGCATCCCATCCTTACTATAAAAGGCTTGGATAGTTACGAAAAAGAGGTGATCAGTTCAACTGGATCAGAAGTTTATTTGGAAATCTTCCGTCACTCACCAGGTGACTTCTTCAGTCTGAGCTGAAAACAAACATTCTCCCCCTTATGAACAGTACATTGATAGCACACAACAATAGGCTGGGTTCATATGCACGTTGGGTGATCAACTGCACATTCAGTGGTAATGAACACCATTCATAAAGGATTAGGGAATATTTGCAATCACAGCATTGTAAGACGCCAACAGATGTACTCTCAGGCCACCACCTCTGTTCAAAGACGGTCGTTCCCTCTTCACATAAATGCCCCCCCCCTCATTTCAAACCAGCATTCCTCCCTATCAAGGATGTGAACATCATCATCTTGAATGAGTGGCCATTAGCCTGTAGATGAGTGTAGAACACAGAGTCCTGGCCTGACGTGTTGGCTCTCTTATGCTGTGCCATCCTCTTAGCTAGCGTCTGTTTGGTCTCCCCGATATACAAATCACTGCAGTTGAAAGTCACAAACAAGATCATTAAGAAAAAAAGCTGGAGAACCCCATCTTAGGATGGGTCACACCAGGTCTTGCTTCAAATACCTTTAGCAGTCAGGGTAGAAGGAAAAAACACTTGGGTACATATTTCACATTGTAAATGGGCTAGAAACCTGGAAGCTGACTAAATACAGATATGTATTAGAATCTATATGCATCACAATATATTAAGGGTATTTGTAACTTCCAGAAAAAAGAGATTGGAAAATAATACTCAGGCAGGGGTTTGTTGACTTTAGGAATAGTTATGATTCAGGACTAGAAGTCAAATACGAAATCAGAGGCATCGCTGACAGCCTGATTAGCTGTGTCGACCTTCACGGGTTATCCCTGTTAGGAATAAAATGTTGGATAGTAAAAAAATGTAGAAACCTTCACTGATTGGAAAGGTACAACCCTGATCATGACAACAAGGTCACCTACTAGTAACCTTCACTGAGGGCAAAACAGGAGTATTTGACTGTGGTCCTTACCCGTAGTGGGATTGTTCCAAAGAGGGTATATAGGTGGTGGTTGGAAATTTGAGCCAAATGCTAAATATTTATGTTAGGAGCCATGTGGACCACATAATTGGAATGATGTAATAATAACCATAGCAGCGTGTGGCTGAACAGCCCAAAACCACAACAGAGGCTGATACTCGATCACGTCGGTAAAAAATGGGGCAAAGGTTACCATAATGAATGCTAGTAAAGTTGATATTTGGTGTTATTGGTGCTGTATAGATAAGCCATTTACAGATACTATTTGCCTACACATCTGCATATCAGTAGAATCCGCAAGTGTTGAACAATCATTGCTGCCTCGTTAACAGTTGGATGAGGAGTTAACAGAAGCAGAAATGATAGATCTGTACGGATTAATAGATATCACCACAGGCAATAAGAATGTGAGAAAGGCCCTTACATGATATGGTAAGGACATTGCTCGTACTCTGCCCTTCTCCATTATACAGCATTGAGGCTAGATACTAACTGTTGGATTTACCAATTGACAAGAGTGTGACTCCGAATCATCCTATTGATTAGCATTAACCTTAAGCAGTGGACTCCAGGAAGGATGGGCCAATGGAACGACTGTTCTGCTCCAATAAGTATGATGCATATACTCCACCTAAGAGGGCTGGTGAAGCAAAACGAATTACAACAGGTGATTCTAATGTTACATGCAAGGATAATAACGCCTTGCCATTGCTACAATCAGGCTATCATGTTCCCATGAGTAAAACTGAAACTTGTGTTTGCAGCTTGTCCATGATGGACACTGTGGCCCTCAGCATATCTATTTGTTCAATTAATATACTTTCCAACAGCCATGCTCCAATTTGCAAGATGGCAACCAGAACAATAGTATCTTTATCTGTCCATTCCAGATACAGGCTTTTATCAGGACATCCAGGGGTTACGTGGATATGTGGCTGGATGGCATACCATGCCCTAATGAAAAGTTGGACAGGATGTGCTAATCTCCAACCACTATCTGTATGGGCACAATTGTCCACTCTGGTGTCCAGGTTATACCAGAGTCAGGGGGACGGCTCCGGGAAAGAAATCTTCAAGGGCCACATAATGTCTAACCCATGGCCAGCACCAGGAGAAATGACAGGCTAGTCTCTCCTTCCCAGAGTGAGTGTAACAATTACATTCAGGAACATCAGCAGTTTGTCGTTTCAGATGCTGACCTTAGCAAATGAAACCGAGGCAGCTCTGTCTCTCCTGAATAATGAACAAATGGCTATCATATCAACAGTACTTCAGCATAGTATGGTATTGAATATACTAGCAGCCCAAACATCAAGAGTGTGCAAAATGTTTGGGACAATGTGCTGTTTCTATATACCTGATAATTATGAGAATACTTTTGAAACATCAAACAGCATAAGTGGGATGCTTATGATACCTCCCAAGGCACACAGCCCTTGGGGCTGGCTGTCATAATGAGCAATGGGGTTGGTTCTCCTGGTTGTTTTCAGTTGTCCTCCCGATACTCTTACCCGTACTCCTATGTTTGATGATTACCTTCTTTTGTCTAGTAACTCTTGTTAAAAGACTGCCAGGTAAGTTGATCAGCCTTAACAATGAGTGATGGTGACAAGGATGAGGAAAACCCTTTCTGGGATGAGGACTGTTTGGACCACCACAACACTGACCTGTTCCGAGAGATGGAGAGGACTTTACTAGGCCCTTGACTCCATCCACCACTTGTTTATGGGGCGGCATAGCTCAGTGGGTAGAGCGGTCGCCTGGCAATCGGAACATTGCAGATTTGATTCCCGGTCCTGCATACAGCATGTCGAGGTGTCCTTGAGCAAGACACTTAACCCCTAAATGCTCCCCGAGCGCCATATGTTGGAAGCTCACTGCTCCTATACAATAGGTTGGGTCAAAAATGCAGAGAAAAATTTCCCCTTGCGGGACTGATAAGGGAATTCTTTTTTTTTTTTTTGTTTCATCAATTTGAACGAGATTAACTGATTGGAGATACAACGACTATTGACAATGATCTTCACATTGAAAATTAAAATAAGTGATGCTGAATGGTGCATGGTGGCAACAATAGTGGTATGATACATTGCATTACATTATAGGAATTTAGCAGACACTCTAATCCAGTGAGCAGCTAGGAGTTCAGTGTGTTACTCAAGGACACCTCGACATGCTATGTGTGGGACCGGGGATCGATCCTTTAACCTTCTGATCCCCAGATGACCAAAATGTGTGTGCTTTGAGAAGATAAAAGACAAAACAATGTATATGTATAAGGAATTATGTGTTGTTGAGGAGCCAGAGGTCTCTTGGATGAACACCTTGAACAGACAAGCAGTTATATGGTGTCAGCTAGTCTATCATGAAGGAGAGAATAGTGGGATTTAAGAGTAGCCATTTACTGTACCTGTCCCTGCCTTCCGATTCTCCAGCAGTTCATAGTCCTTAACATTGAATTAAACTCTACCCAAAATTTCACTCAAAGAACCAAACACCCACCCACACACCCACACATACCCATAAACACACACACACACACACACCCATGCACCTACACACACATACACACTCCCATCTACCCCATACATACAGTGATATTAACACCTGTATGTATCTTCCCAGCCACTCACACCCGACCACCCATTCCCCTCCTACACTTGTCTGCTAATGTGAAGAAACTGGCGAAGCGCGCTGAAAAGCGAGAAAGGTGGGGGAGGAAGTGACTGATTGAAACAAGGAGGGGGTGTCTGAAAAGTGTGATAAGAGGTTTGGGGCATTGGGGGGGCAGCCACACTAGATGCCCAGTGCATATCTCTTTGTTAAAATATAGATGTTATTTTTTCATCTCATATTTTCTCTTCTAACTCCTCTCCTATGCCTTACTTTTCCTCCCCTCTCTTGTCACCTTTCCCATCTCCCTACTTTCCTCTTTTCATTCTCATTTCTTCCCCTACTCTCTTCTTCTCATTTTGCTCCACTCTGCGTGTCCATTTCTAATGAACAACTATCGACATGCTTAGCCTTTTGGAAACATAT
>OMLC01036126.1:0-17734 GCA_900302585.1 Regalecus glesne
GTGTGCCTGCCTGTGTGTGTGTGTGTGTGTGTGTGTGTGTGTGTGTGTGTGTGTAGGTGAGAGAGAGAGAGAGACACAAAGAGAGAGAGAGAGAGACTTCACCTTTTACTGTGAGGCCAGCATCATCATCTGAGCTGCTGTCAGACTCAAACAGATCCTTAAATTCTTTCTTGTCCTCCGCCTTCTTCACCTGGATCTTCTTGCGTTTGATCTCAGGGAGGTCCAAGTCCTCCATCTTTACACAGGACAAAGATGACATCAACACACAGACTTCACGACCACATGCAGCCATTCAGCTTTGCTCACTCAATCGTTTTGTTGAAGAACACAACAGTTTCTCAACAAATGCTAAGAATTCAAGTCTCATGAGTTCTGCTTTCCATGTTAGCAGTAGCTAAGAGTTAGAGAGTAGATGATAAGGGTCTAGTTGGACAGTTACCCTCTCTTTGCCTGAGATCTCCAGCTGGAGCTCCTTCTCCCTCAGTTTCTTCCATTGGCTGAAGTACCTGGTGAGGGGAGTGCCCTCCTCCTGGAGCTGCTTCTCCCAGGCAGCCTGATAAAAAAGGACAGTCATCAACATGTGTGTGTGTGTGTGGGGGGAATATATAATGCATTAAATGAAGTAATATGCTATCATTAAGTATACATTTTCTTGTGAAATGTGTTTTAATTTAAAAAAAAGAATTCGTAGGGGGAAAATATTCAGCAGCCCTCTGGCACTAAAATGGCAGGACTAGATGGGGCTTTCCACTGCATTATAACATCACTTGGCTGAAGCAGAGCTTCAAATAGAGAAGGATGAGTCAGATGAAAGAAGAGGAGACGGAGTGAGGGTGTTTGAAAGGGGAGACTGGTGGATCTTCTCCAGCCTTCCCCTAAAGGTCTTTGTGGATGATATTGATTAGGCCCAATCACATTATATGACCAACAAATCCAATAGAGCGTATGGACCACGGCCTCCTCCGCCGGTTAGCCTAACGCATTTACTGCTATTTGCTTTGCAGCTACTGGGACAAGCTAGGATACCCAGAGCTGAGGGGACATGGAAGGAGGCTGAAAACTGAAAAGCCAAGTATCAGTTGTGACCCCCCTCCTGAGCAAAGTTTGCATAACTAAGGTAAACAAAACAACAAAACCCAGGTCATCATGGCCACGTTCTCATCTTCAGAATACCCTCAGACACCAACAAAAGAAAACCATGACAAACAAGGACACAGTGCTATGGATGCAACGCACAGCCGTGTGACTGCAGAACTGAATGATACCAGATCAGCGTTTTAAAGCGGCGGCCAGGCTATTGATGCATCCAGAGTCAAAGTGGAATCTGACTCCAGTTTCAGCCCTCACAGGTAACTGAAGAGCGAAGCCGGGTGTGAGGTCTTGCTACAAGATAACTTCCATCCATGGTTTGTTAACAGCGCAGAGAACCACAGTTGTCTGTGTTCGCATTGGGAATGCAGTAAGATAGCTGGCTAGCGTTTAGCTCTCACCACAACAAACAAAAATGCAGGAGGCTTACCAGCCAGCTCCGATGGCAAAGCCTGTAATGCCACTAAAATATGAAATAGACATGACTGTCTGCTCTTCCTGTGACACAGCAAACCAGGCAGCCACTCTTGGTTTTGCAATTGCACAATAAACATCCATCCACCCACACCGTCAAAGGCTTATCCAAAGTCAGGTCACCGGGCCATGCTGGAACCTATCCCAGTTCTCATCAGGCAAAAGGCAGAGAAACATCCTGGACAGGTCACCGTTCCATCTAAAGGCATGTGTGGGGGATTAAGGGTGGATGGCCTTCCTGATGCCCCAAAGGTGGGTTTGTAGCCACAGCCTCTGTCTGGGTCATCACTTCCTGAAACACGTTCTCTCCTCCTGAGCTACCTTGGTGCACAATAAGCAGTTATAACAAATATAAACCTCGCCCGAGTCAGAAACTGGATTTCACTTGAGGGGTCAGAGTTGAGGATTAATGTTAGCAAAGTGTGTTTACCTTATTACAAAGTTGTGGGTCAACAATCACCAAGGCTGAACTTTGCTACAGAGCAAAGAGAATTCTTTGCAGATGGATGAGAATACTTTTTACTGCTCTCTACATGCAAGTTAACAGAACACCTATAAGCCGAATAGTAACTCCAAATACTCAATCGACTATCTGTGGGGGTCGAATGCACACTTCTGGAACTGACAAGCTAAATGTTGTGGGTTCAAACTCACAGTGGGGTGTCAGGAAGGGCATCTGGCCTCAATCCCCAATGCTCCATCTAAATCCATGTCCACCTCCACGGCATGGGGACTAACTGTGACATGTAAAAATGGACCTGTCATTCACCCCAGTAGCTATCATTACTATTATTTTCATAACTGAAATTGAATTGGCAGTTGAAAAGTTACAGGTTTGATCCCCGGTCCTGCAGAAAGCATGTTGAAGTGTCCTTGATCAAGACACTGACCCCCTACCTGCTCCCTGAGCCCCATATGGTAGCAGCTCACTGCTCCTATTCAATTTTATTTTAACCCATTCTATTTTATAGGAACAGTGACCTGTCACCATATGGTGCTCAGGGAGCAGGTAGGGGTTCAGTGTCTTGCTCAAGGACATGCTTTCTGCAGGACCGGGGATCAAACCTGCAACCTTCTGATTGCCAGACAACCACCCGACCCATTGAGCTATGCCACCTCAGACATTATTATAATAACCTGAACCTTCAACATTGATTGACTTTGTAAAACAGATGCTTTTGCACAGGTTCAAATTGGTTGTAGGCAACTGGTCCCAGTCCACCCAGAACAGGAAGCTGATACACTGAGAACACCTATAAGCTAGGTTGAGTTGTGTGAGAGTGGTAAAGCTGCTACAGTATGTCTTACAGTACTTAATCTCCGTCAATGCTATTTCTAGGAAATTCCCCCTCAGACAAAAGAGCATTGTCAATACCAAGTGATGGAACACAGGGGAGAGGCTAAACAACAGTTAGGGGTGCAGATCAAATATATTTTGCCAATGTTCTTATGAATGGACTATGAAATCTTTGACGTGTCATAACAGCAGGTATTTTCTGACAAACTCACTCAGGGGCAGAATCTAGTCTACATTTGGATTCATGTTAAGCTTTACCATCTACATGGATAGTACAGCTGAACATAAGCCTAAATGCCAGAGAGTGAGCTAGAAGCCAGGTTCATGAGGCGCTTTGCATCTAAAAAAAAGGAAAAAAAAGGAAGGATGAAAAAGAGTGAGAGAGAGAAAGGGAGCCAATGAGAGGGAGGACATGATGAACAGCAAACAGACAAGGGAGCGTGACCTGGAGAGAGGTGGGGCATCGTTAATTAGGCTAGTTCTCAGTTTGGGTGACATGCCAATGGGGGGCTGGCGGCCGGAGGGGGGCCATGGCCTTTTGCACAGAAACAGCAGGGCTGTCCCCTTTCCTTTGCCTGCGGTGACACCTCTACCACTGTCATGATGCCGGGAAACGGATGCCATGGCGACAGCCTCTGCTGAGCTGGGAGTCGTGGCGACAGGAGCCGGCGCTGCTGCGGTGCCACGCTGTCTGTCTGCTGCACTTTGTCAACACACACACACGCACATACACACGCACACTTTCATGTGTGCACACATTTTCCCCATCAGCTAAATTACACAATACCCTCCTCTTTAATTTCACCTCTAAATACTCTTAAATATTTGCCAGCACTACATGTCAAAGCTCTCAGCAGGGACAGGTGAAGCCCCATGAACACATATGTGTTCTGTTTTAATTGGACATGGTGGGACGAGGGCTTGTAAAACCAGAGCTATGATTTTATCTAGGTTACACGAATATCAAAGAAATTTTTAAATGTCAACAAATTTTTACTTTTTTAATCGCTTCCCTATCAACTAGTGTGCACAGGACAGAGAGCACTGTTTCACTTTGTGCTGCAGCTCACTGCTCCTACACAGTAGCTGTATAGGAGCAAAAACTTGTTCTATGAATTTAACCCACCTTACCCTCAGTAGGATGGGTTAAGTAGAACACATTTTGTTGTATGCAAGTATGATGGTTAATTAATAAAGCTTCTTCTTCTTATGATTCCTATTATGATTGCTAATAAACATGGAAATCCTCGGGTGAGAGAAATAGACTTCAACTTATTTTCCGTCAGAAGACTTATGATACACAATAAACATCAGCCATACATGATTTCCTTTCATATCGTCTTAAGATGAAATGAAGAAATACCAGTCTTCAAATCCTTTGGGTAGCATAGTGGCACAGTGGTTAACACTGTTGCCTCACAGCAAGAAGGTCCTGGTTCGAATTCCGTCCCAGGTCCTCTCTGTGTGGCGTTTCTATGTTCTCCCCGTGTCTGTGTGGGTTTCCTCTGGGTACTCCAGTTTCCTACCACCATTAAAAAAAGACTTGCAGGGACCGTAAATGTGAATTAGCTTGAAGCTATAATCTGGTGCGGTGCATTAAATGGTGACATTAATGTAAAAAGCTGCACATGGTCCCTTAAAATAACAAAAAACGTCTGATAAATGACCTTTTACTCTATCACTTATGATATAATATAGGGTAAAGTTTAGTTTTTCTCTCTCTCTCTGAGATCATCGATTTTTTTCTGTACATGGCTTGGTGATTTCTTTTGAGGAAATGAATGTTATAGTTAAAAATCAAAAAAATCTCTCTCTGTCCCACACAAAATGTTTTTCAGACAAATGAGCCTCTGGTTCAAACATCAATAGGAGCTTCTGCTAGCCACTGGGTCAATCAGCTAAGGGTTGAAAGCTCCCTCTATTACCACAGATAAATTAGTCACAATAAGCCTCGCTTTGAAATCATCTGCAGTGGGCTGGTTTGAGAAATAGCAGATCTGACAAAATATGAAAGGAACATTAACCACATTAACACTGTTTCCAAGAATTATTTTAATTGGAGTCTTGGAAGTTGTAAACGAGCAGAAAGGATGCAAAAAAAAAGGCAATATACTCCTGAATATCACAAAATAAGGGTTAGGGGTTCCTTGAGGTGGGACAAGTCACTTGACTATGACATACCCGGAATCACAATTTTCTTTATTGGCCAAGTACCTTTGGACATCCAAAGGCATTTGTTTCCAGTTTAATGGCTCTCAATGTGCTTATATAGAAATTGTGATATTTTTACACACGCACACACACACACACTTGTGATATTTATAATTATATGGTAATGTGTCCTCTGTGAGGAACCCCCCCCCCCAAAAAAAGCTCGAATGACTCTAAAGGACAGGGACCCCCAGGGCTGCTCGAGAGGAAGGGACAAAGAGGAACCAAATCAGACGTACACATTGGCATTAAACCCAGGCAACGAACAAATGACAAGCAGTGTTCATGTGGCAAAATCCAAAGGAACAATTAATGCTTGAAGAGCCTGCAAGTGAGAGAATAAATGTGTGGTGGGAGCAGGAGCAACACAACCCACAGGTCTCTAATCTGATGAGAAGAAGTAAGTGCCAGGCCTAGAGACACCCAATCGAGCCCAGAACCTCCAAGTATTATGCTCGTCAGCAACTGCCAGCACGTTGGATGGAGAGCAAAGTGCCTCTAAGTGGAGGTTGGGTGCAGGGGATTTGCAACCTGTTCTTTAGCCAGAGCCTTCAGCCATTTGGGCATCAAGAGAGAAAGAGGAGAGCCATAGACGGCACCATCAATGTAGCAGAGGGGGTGGTAAGACGGTTGTGGCTCAAAAGAGGACAGGCATGGAGTGGTGAGTAGCTAGTCATCTGGATACAAGCTGGGGTCTGATCAACCCCAGCTGGGTCATGTGGAGGAGGGTGTATGACTATGAATGTCCTGATGATTCCAGGAACATAACTGAAGATGTGTCCAAGTGCATCAGTAGATGAATATACACAGCTGTGATAAAGAGTGGTGGGTTGTTCTCTATTTTCCTCTAGTGGGAGGGAAATCCTTCCAACCTCTCCAGTGTTCTGAATGTTCTTGATCATACAGTCCTGTGCACAGGGAAATGCTTACTGGCTTAAAACCAGCTCATGGAAACAAATCTGAAATGACTTTTTTCCAGAGTTGAATTGAAAATCAAAAGGTAGTTAAAATTCCCTTGTTAGGAGAGGTCCAGCTTATGTCATCATTAGTTGCCACGTTGTGGGGGTGGACAAAGACTTGGGGCTTGTAGATGTAAGGCCAGAAGCCCTTCCTGACACCACACAGTGGATTTGAACATGGAGTCTCTGACTTGTCAGTTCCCGAAGTGCATATTCTACCACTGAGCTACTGCACCTGATACATTGATTAAAAACTAGCTATTGGCCTCCCATTAGAACAGTCACGGGTGTTTTTACGTGTAATCTTTAATTACAACTGAACTGGGTCTTTGAATGCTGTTTGTGAAGGATACCCTCCAGCAAGTTTACCTTTGTGGCTTAACATTGTGTAACATGTGCAAGGAAGAGCTGTTTGAACCAAGCAGAGGCAGAAGCTGGGGCTGATATATTTACAGGTGGTTTACAGGTGCAGGCATGTGTGCAGTGTGGTACATTTTCAACTCAAGACCAAAGGCTGGTCCAACCACCTGCATTTCCAACTCACCTTCTGATTTCCTCAAAATTCTTTTCAAGGTTCAACTAAGTTTAAATTCTGGTACTAATACAAGTGCCGGATTAAGAATTCCACATTATTTATTTTTTCAATCATTACTGTCCTAGTCCAAAAACTCTTTAAAAAGTGATCAGAACTCATTGATGACTAAAAAAATGCATTAACTCAAAAATGTTCTAAAAAGATTTATGACTGATGGGTTTCTTTTGCAGCTGGTGTGCAAACTTAGGACAGACACAGAGCATGAGATCTTATCTGTTGTATAGAGTAAAATATTTCGGGACGAAAAATGTGGAATCAGTGTGCAAAAGCCTTAAAAACCAAGATTGTACAGACAACCTTGAAGAGAAACAGAGCGGCCAAGCAGATGTGAAATACAGTGTGGTGAGAAGATGTGATTGAGGGCTCTGAGATGGCAGCCAATAGAGTGGACAGTCTTTTCTGACCCTACCATTTCCCCTACCCCTTCTCTCCCTCTCAGACTAAAAAACAATCACACTCACCACAGCAGTGGTATCGGCCACTCCAAAGGCGGCCTTCTGACGCCGGCCTGTGATGTGGTTGCTGTTCTCCTGTATCTTGTCCAGCAGCTGCCGCACCGGCTTGCAGTAATTAGCCACTTTGCATTCCTTAAGGAATGCTTTCAGCTGTAGAGGCCAGTGAGAGGGAAAAGGGGGAGAATGAAAGAAGGGAACGTAAGAGGAAACCATGTGAATGATCATTTGATCAAATTATGTATTCGGGCAGAGCAAGGTTTCAAAATTTGGTGGCCGACTGAACCTAAAAAAAGGAAAACATATCAAACCCTGGCTCAATACATCTTCATTTGGCCAATGGATAAAGTCTCCACCTCATTTACTAGTTGATTTAGTTAGCAAAGGGCAACAAGGTGATGCAGCGATTAGCACATGCTGGAGCCCATCTCAGATGCTCATTGAGCACAAGTCAGAGATACACCCTAGACAGGTTGCCAGTCCAGACAGGTGACATCTTCAGACTGAAGATGTCACCTGTTTGATTCCCTTAGCTGGATTATTGAGTATGTATCAAGTCAAATGCAAATGTATCAATGCCATGACACACAGAGAAATGTGATATTAACCTAAAATAACAGCATATTATTTTCATTATCACTGGATATTGTCATACGTGGGGGGACACAGTAGCAATAGAAAAAAACATTGGTTTGTGTGGGTGTAGTCAGTGTGTGTGTGTGTGTGTGTGTGTGTGTGTGTTACTGATTAGCTGCACTCTGAAGTGGCCCAGTGAATATGCACATAATCAGGTTTCTAGTTCCAATGCCATTCATCGCTCCTCCATTCTTTGACTGGCATTTAGTCAAGCACGACTTTTCTTACACACAAGACGTGTAAAACAATGGTTTGATTAATGAGAAGTCGTGTCACTTGTCTTCAGGCAGAGCAACATGTTGTCAAGATGACCCCAGCTATCATGTGACTTGCTTACCTTCCTGAACCAAACACAAAGGCCATTATTTTAGCTCAGTTAACTTCATACCTATTTGACCATGTCCATTCGGTTATCTCCATGAGGGATGTTTCTATTTCTACGTGATGATAATTTTTAAAGTTATCTTCAGTTGGACTCAATCATCCACATTAACTGGCACCAATACATTGCAGACTTACACCTTAGGCACAGGAAAAGTTTTAACAGAAACTCATACATAGAAACTGTGACAACAGATAGAACATGAACTTTTAAGCATATAGTCAAAGCCGAAGAATTGCACCGGTGGTGGACTATTGACATTGTATCATCTTATAGACCACTTTCCAATTCACTCCAAGAGGAAAAAGAATGGGAAACCTAAGCAGCAAATGACTTCACTGTAAAAAGTATGGATTTTGCCAAAGGGTAAAATCATTAATATCACTAAAGGTTGCGTTACCTGAATGATGGTGGGCAGTGCTAGCTCTGGGAAGCCGATGGAGCAGGCCTGTGTGTGGAAGTACTCTAAGATGAGGTCATACAGCTGGTCTATTAATCCATCCTGAAACACAGCAGTAGCAATGAGACTCACACAGACCTGTAAAACTGCAATCAACATTGTAACCCAATGAAATTGAAAATGTCTGCCAGCAGGTACTCCTTACTTACAAAGCTATCCTTTGGCTTGAAGCCAAACTTAGTGCATGATCAGGGAGACCAAACTGCATCAAGACCAACATCTATTTTAGCCTTGTAGTACCTTAATGATAATCATGCATGTTTTAGATTCCTTTTTTTATTCCCTTATCAGTGCCACAAGGGGAAATTTGGAATTCTCTGCATTAAACCCATCCTATAGTATAGGAGCAGTGAGCTGCCACCATATGGTGCTCGGGGAGCAGTTAGGGGTTTCCGGGGTCTTGCTCAAGAACACCTCAACATGCTGTATGCAGGACCGGGGATCGAACATGCAACCTTCTGATCGCCAGACAACCACTCTATCCACTGAGCTATGCCACCCCGTGTGTGTGAGGGAACAGATTTAGTCAGTTTGCTGCCTTTGCTTCACCCAGATTTTGTTGACCATTACCTGCTACCCACGGGGTCCTCCGATTAATACTGCATATCACACTTAAGGATTTAAACTCCTGATCAGGCAAACGCTTCTATCAGCAAACCAGATGATAGATGGACATCTAAATAGTGTCAATTTGACATGATATGATTAAATATGGGTTAAATTTAAACGTAGTTACCATCTGTAGGTCATCAATTCATCTATAAGAACACCATTATTGTCTATTTTTCACCCATCTGGGATACCCATCATGTTAAATGACAACTGTACTGTCAGACATTGTCAAAATGACTGGAGCTTGTACAGGTGCTTGTAGGCATGGGGTGAGTAAAGTAAGGCCTGGCAGTAGCTATTACTCCACTGGTGAACAATGAATGAGGGATAATCCCGGGGGTCCATGGAGTAATCCTCATTACAGTGACACTGAACAAGGAGATTTAGGCCCTATGCGAGTCCTGACAGGGGTCTCTCAGGGCTGCCCTTCCGAATCCCCTTATGCATATGGCACATGGAATCTAGCACCAGGTGTCAGGGGATGTGCTGAAATAAGCAAACACCTGAATTAATAATCAGACTAAAGAATGCTCATTAATGTGAAATTCATTGGTGTTGGCAAGGACAGCAAGTTACAGCACATCCTGAATGAGTCTGGAAGTCATGCTGCGCACACCTCCAAAAACATGTCTGTGTTAGAGGATCTTATTTAATAAGCCAAGCTTGCTGCAAACACATACCTTGTAGGCTTTCTCAATTAGGTTGATCTTGTTAAGTTTCAGGACAATGGCAAAGTTGATGGGTTTCTTGCTCATGCGTCCAGGCTTCTTATTAAAGTCCACTTGTTGGAAGATCTATTAGGAAAAGGTATGAGAGGAATAAAGCTCAGTCTGAATAATCTTTACAAATTCTTCTTTCTATCAGCATCACAGAGCAAAGCATTTGTCTTGTAGGTACAGAACCACCTTATTGCCTGTGCCAAGATGACAAGCAAGTATTATTCTTATATTCTGGAGATTTTTGGCAGGAAACCAAGAATGAACAAAACCTAAAGACAGTATGAATGTCCATATATGTGGGTAAGTTATGACAGTTATAACTTAAGTTCATCCCCAAAATACTAAAATCCAACTTAGCAGGTATACTTCCACTAGCCAAGGACTACAAATCAAAAATCAGTATTTACAAGTTGGTGACCAGCCTAAAAGAAGATTACTCTACCACTGTTCTGTTTCACATCTGCTCAGTCAAGTTGTGTTTCCATGTTTCATTTTGGTGCACAACCAGGTTTCCCTGCTTCTCTTAGTTTTGTGTTTCTATGGTGTGGATGTATGTGTGAGGACGTTGATGTGCTTGGAGTGCACAGCAGAACAGCGCTCCTGGCCGGTGCTGTCTGTACAAACAGAGGATGTGGTGGCGGTCTGCGGGGGAGCTGAGGGGAAGTGGGAAGGCATGGGCCCACCCTGACACACACACACACACAAGGCTTCCGAAGCAGGAAGCTCCAAATCATACACCCCCCTTGGAGATGCGACGACAGCACACACAAAGACACGTGCGCGCATGCACGTAGACACACAAGACGGCGGGAGCACTGCTGCTCTAATTAAAACAGTAGCCGCGTACCTCAGCCTGATTTAACGAGGGGAACAGCACAGGGAAAAAAGAAACAGGAAATGGTGTGCGTCACAAATAAACAGGATTTGCTGCTGTGTGTGGGGGTCTCTGAATGTGTGCTGGTAGGGGAGGTGGGGGTGTGCCATAGACAGGGAGGATGTGGTCTGCACAGTGCGTTAGGAACACTGTGTAAACCACAAGCTCGCCTTTATCACTCTGGTCAAACTGCTGCACTCACAAATGCGTGTGTGCACACAATGACCGGTCGCTCCCAGCGGCCTGAGCTAGCGGCTGTCGCCTACACACTGATCCTCTACAACAAACCGCAACAGGGCTCTGCGCTAACAGAAAACACTTGTATAAATATATGAGCGCTCACATACGTGTTGCAGAGTCACATACTTAGCATCCTACACGAGGAACTGTTGGCAGTTGATAATCTGCATCTGATGTGACCACAAGGCTCTCTCTCTCTCTCTCTCTCTCTCTCTCTCTCTCTCTCTCTTCCTGTTTTAGATGGTCGGCCCATGAGAAAGCAGTGGGCTCTCTGGCACGCCGCCTTGGCTTTACCCAGGTATCTCTGTCCAGTGAGGTCATGCCCATGGTGCGGGCAGTCCCACGAGGGTACACCGTCTGTGCCGACGCCTACCTCACACCAAAGATTCGTCAGTACTTGAAAGGCTTCACAGCTGGTTTCAAGGGTGATTTGAAGGTGTGGCCCGTTTGTTCCCATGTAGATTATTGTGTGTGTGTGTGTGTACCTTAACATTTGATATCTCTATAATAATGCACTTACTTCCTTTGATAATAGATACTCACGACCTATGCTTAATTTTTATATGTTCACTGAATACGGTCAATGACCCTTTTCACTTGTAATATTTAGTAGGCTGTAGTTTACCTACTATATGGGGGGGGCTTCCCAAAAAAAGGGTCATTTTATTTTAAGTGCATGATGCCTCGTGCAAGCTTACCTTTGACTTATTAGATTCTTTATTGTCTTTGTGCAAGCACAATAAATATATGGTTACACATACTGTATAATTATAGAATGGTATACAAAAATATAGCGGAAAGGTGTCTTTATGCACCCTCAATGATCCAGGTAAGGAAGTCACAGAAAGTTGAATCAGTTCTTGTGGACACAATGTTTTATAGGAGAAACATTTCATCACTTGGACATGTGACCCCTTCAGTCTCATCTGACTGCAGGTATCCCTACCTTTGTGAGTGGCATAATGACTGAAAACAACAATGGTTTCATATGCAAATTGGCCATTGATTGGAGTAGTGTAAAAAAGGAGGTCCATTTTCACGTCACGATTAGTCCCCATGTTGTGGGAGGGGACACAGATCTAGAATGAGCATGGGGGATTGAAGCCCTTCCTGTTGCCCCGTGCAGGGTTTGAACCCACAACATCTGGCTTGGTAGTTCCTGATGCGAGCGCTCTACCACTGTGCTACCGTGGCTGACTGGAGCGGTCGAGAGATCGCTGAATAATAAATATTTCAGGCTCAAAAACATCATTAAAGGACCCCCACCCCACTCCTGCTTGGGTACATCCATGTGATATCTCTGATGTATATTATCCACTCATGCTTCTCCATTGTGTTGCTTTCCAAACCGTGCCTTATTACTCCCGAGGTTGTCCACACATTCTCTCGGGTGTTATGGAGGCACATCAGAATAACCATACCACAGCAAACCTGCAAATAAATCTGGTTTTAGAACTTTAATGCCATTTATTCAATGAAATAACCACCTCCCCCTCTCTTCCTCCCTCCCCCTCTAGGATGTGGACGTGCTGTTTATGCAGTCAGATGGGGGTCTCACTCCCATGGAGCAGTTTTGTGGCTCGCGGGCTGTCCTGTCAGGCCCGGCGGGGGGTGTTGTGGGTTACGCTATCACCTCCTATTCCCAGAAAGAGAAGAAACCTGTGATTGGCTTCGACATGGGGGGTAAGCTGGGGGGGGGTTCGTCTCTAGTTCTCTTGCGGCGGGGTCTTATCTGTTCCAACCTTCACACAAAGTAGATCTCATGTATAGCAATGACGACATATGTCAGAAAATCACCATTAATGTGTTTCATATTTAACTTAGTTGGCTGTGGTCAAGTAATAACGACTATCTAGCTATACCTACATTTGTTCCTCTGATGAGGAGCCATCCAGGAGGTGGGAGTGGAGGTCCCAGACATTGCCACAGATAGGACAGGTACAGCACAAAAGGGATTGCTTCTATACTTCCAGTTTCTATGTATTGCCCCCTGTGCCTACAGGCACATCCACGGATGTTAGCCGCTACGCAGGCCAGTATGAACACGTGTTTGAGGCCACTACAGCCGGAGTGACGCTACAAGCTCCTCAGCTTGATATCAACACGGTGGCAGCGGGCGGAGGGTCTCGACTCTTCTTCAGGTTAGTCACCAGTAGCATGCTGATGATCCAAGGACTGACACAGCGGAGTTGAGTTTGGATCCGGTTTTTAGTTATCACTACAGCACATTTGAAGTGCAGAGCAGCTTCCATTACGAAAGGTGATGAGTGTTGAAAATTGCATTGAAATGTCAAGTCTTACCCACACAAAAACACATTTACAACTTAGATGGATTACCTGAGAACTCTCGGATTTAGTCATGAGTGTCACGATGATTAATGTTGAATTTCAGATCATGGTTGTGCATTTTCTGACCTCTCTCTCTCTCAGGTCAGGTATGTTTGTGGTGGGGCCAGAGTCAGCAGGAGCACACCCAGGACCAGCCTGCTACAGAAAAGGTGACAGACCTTTTGTTTCCCCATCACTCCATTTCTGTGTTGTCTCCTTCCATCACTGTGTTTTGTTTTTTTCATTTTCCTTTCAATAAGCCCTGGTCCTGAAGATAGGTACTTGGCTCTTTCTCATATCCTCACTCCTCTTTATTACCTTGAGCCATCATTCAATTAGCCTAGAGATTTCAACAATATGTTTTTGTTTTTTCATTTGAAAAGATGATTCTCAGATATGCGATGGACTCAATCCGCTCCACAGTGTCAGGCTACATTTTACATATGACGAGGCAGAGTCGGTTGTGATTATCTCCACGGCCAGGTGCTCTGCCTTATTTTAACAGTTGTGTTTTGGTTTGAGGCAAAGGGGGTCATGAGTTTGGCATGAGTCCAGACTCTGGCGGAAATTTCAGAGGACGTATCTGCAGTTCATCACACTGTCCTCATGGGGAGCTGTAATGTGTGCTGCTGAATACTGATGAACTGAACTCTTGGACTTCTGGATAGGAACATAGTCTTGGGAGAGTTTGGTATAAGTCAGTTGTATTTTCACCAATGTCATTTCACTTGTCTTTTTCCTGTCCTTCGTTCGGAGATCAACACTGACTGTTAAGCGTTGAACTTTGTGCAGAAAGAGAAAAAAATATTCTGGTGACATATTTAGTCATATGCCATCTTTTTAAAATGACGCCTACAAACTCTTCAGTCAACTTTTTCTTTTTAGGAGTCTCAACTATTGCAAACTTTTTTTTCTTACTTATAAAATTCTCAAAATGGGGAAGTGGAATTATGTAGATTATGCTTGAGGCAATGTATTTGCCTAATAGGAAACCGGATTTAAAATTGTCACTCATTGAAATAAACATATTTGCCTACACTAATACTATGCTAATGCTGCTAATACTAAAACTAATGCTTTTTTTCCATCTTGAGAAGGTTTAGTGAATCAGGCCCCCGTAATTGAATACAGATACACGATTAGAATAAATGAGTGAAAACCTAGAAATTAGAAATCAATTCTAACGCCGTAATAGTTTGAATAAGGAATTTCTAACCAGGATAATGCTGTTTTGTGGCATTTTTCAAGAGTCTATTTGCAGCATTTTGTAGTAACTGAATGCATGTGAGTGACCTTTGACTGAGACAGGAATAGAGGGAGTTACTCGACCTTGACAGGGAAAGATTTAAATCTTCAATGCACATTTCCAGCTTGCTTAAAAGAATCAGTTGGATGAGTTATAGCGTCTCAAACAAGTCGAGTTTTAAAAGTGGAACAATAAATGATGGTTTACCTCTGGGCCGTTTCAGGTGGGCCCCTGACAGTGACGGATGCTAATTTAGCTCTGGGACGCCTTCTCCCCAACTTCTTCCCACGGATCTTTGGTCCCGGAGAGAACGAGCCGCTGTCATTGGAGGAGACCATGAAGCACTTCCAAGATCTCTCCAAGGAGATCAACAACTTCCTGTCCTCTAACCAATCACATGTATGTAAAGAGTGTCTGATGACATAAGTGTCAGAAAAATGATTGGTTGAGAGAAGCTGAACTGGGGGTGTGGTTTTAAAATGCAACCAATAGAAAAATGGTTTATACCTTTTTTTATATTTTAATCAGTCAAAAGAGATGGTACAAAATGTATGATTATTAAATCAATAAATGATGTAAGTTATTATTAGTGTTTCAATTTCAGTTCAACTTTAAGTTAAGTTATTAAAAATACTTTTAAAATGGTAATTTGTCTAATAATCATGTCAGGGGTTTGGAATGGTATGTTTGACACAACTAAGTCCTATAAGTTGTTTTTCAGGCTAACAACACCAGGGCAGACCGTTCTCAGAACAACACAGCTTCAGATGGTACATCTACAATGAGCTTGGAGGAGGTCGCAATGGGATTCATTCGTGTTGCAAATGAGGCAATGTGCCGGCCGATCAGAGCTCTCACACAGGTAGTCCCAGTGTTAGGTGCTGCTGTAATTTAGAGAAAGTATATTTCTGAGTGTATCTGGATTTGCAAAAGTAAATCAGGGTTCATTTCCATTAGATCTATTTGAATATAAAAGAATAAAGTCCTGAACTTAAGCCTACATGTTCTATGCCATATATGTCCATACTTAAAACTTTCACATGAATATAAATAAGTAATTATAAATAGAAAAATATGATATATATAAGTAAAAGAGATTTTGTTTTCAAGTTAGAATTTCTATCAACCTGCCTTTTATTTGAATAGAAATGTGGTTAATTTGTCTCTACCTCTCCTCCTCTCTCTTGCTCTCCCCTTTTCTCCCTTCTCCCTCCTCTCCCCGCAGGCCAAGGGCCATGATACCTCTCAACATGTGCTGGCTTGTTTCGGTGGGGCAGGTGGGCAGCATGCTTGTGCGATTGCCCGTGCCCTAGGGATGAAGACTGTCTTCATACATAAGTAAGGGTCCTGGCCAGTGAGCGAGCATGTGCCTGCGTGAGTCCCCTTGGTTCAGTATTTTGATAGCTGGCCAGAGAGCTCTGTTCCTCATCCATGAGATTAGATCAGGGGTATGCTAACGTTTTCTGTTGGGAAAGTGAACCACGAAAGTAATGTTAATCACTTCCATGCATGTGTGCATAACTGCTATTGGGATTTCACTGTGTGTGTTGATCTGTGGATGGGTTTACATTCCTGTAGCAGCGTCAACTGTGTGTTGGGTTGTATGTGGCTAAACCATGTGTGCATTGATAATAACAAGTAAACTGGGTTTATATTGCACTTTTTCAAATAATTAAGTTCCCTTACTAAGAAAATATAATGTCTTTTATTAGAATTTGTATTTATATGTTTATTAATATAGCTCATGGCTCAGTGGGTAGATCGGTTGCCTGGCGATTGGAAGATTGTAGGTTCAATCCCCACACAAGGGGTGTGTCCCCGCCTTTCGCCCAATGAGAACTAAGATAGGCTCCAGTTCCCCCGACACCCGATTCCGGATAAGCGTTTGTCAATGAATGGATGGATGAGAGTTTATTTGTCTGTCTGATTTTAAAAAAATGTCACGTGTTATTGCTTTACCTGTATTCCTTGTTTTATTTTTGAGAAGCATTTTGGAACCGTAGCTGTAAAATGTCTAAATACAAGTTTAACTACTTAACTTATTTACTTAAGAACCTATGAATGTATTTAGCATGTAAGAAAGTACACCTCCTCCTACATATTCACTACTGTGTGTTCCAGGTACAGTGGCATACTGTCAGCCTATGGCCTGGCTCTGGCCGATGTGGTAGAGGAGGTGCAGGAGCCATGCTCCCTCCAATATGACCAGGGGTCATTTGGCGAGCTGGACCGCAGGGTGGACCTGCTGTCACAACGCTGCCGTGAAACACTCCATGCACGTGGCTTCAGCAGGTCAGCACCAGAGCATTAGAGGGATAGAGCTGATGCACAAACACACACAATGCACACATGCAGCCTGGTGTGGGCCCCCCCCCAGAGGGCTTGAGTTAAGTGGGGTTCCAATCAAAAGCCTTAGTGTTTGGGTTCTTAACGATTGTGTGATTATACAGGGAAATCCTATTGCTTTCACAGACTTGGTATTATCTGTAGTCCTCATAACAATAACTCATGGTCAAGATTCTGACATGTCAATAGGCATATTTTAAGATTTCTTTTTTTTTGGGATGGCAGTGAGTTTTGATGTTTTACGACATATTCATTGCCTTGATCCCAGGGTAATTTGGAAGCATGAGTCTCCATATGCCAATTACTTTATCATCAATATGCTAATAAAGCACCTTTACATTCCCCTGGACAGTGGCCAGATCAACACTGAGGTCTTCTTCCATTTGCGCTACGAGGGCACCGACTGTGCCCTCATGGTGACTGCTGCAGATCACCCCAGCAACGACCAGTCCTGTCGATCCGGTGACTTCCGCAGTGCCTTCACCAAACGGTGAGTTGGTTTGCTGTTGTTGCTTTAGCAGAAGTGCTCTTCTATTTCACCCCTCACACCACTCTCAACCTTATTACTCACAGTCTCTCTCTCCATCTCTGTTTTTACATCATTTCAATTTCTCTCTGGTCTCTCTCTTTCTCTCTGCTTTGCTCTCTCTATCTCTCATCCATTTAGCTATCTGAAGGAATTTGGGTTCACCATCCCAGACAGATCCATCATGGTAGATGACATCAGAGTGAGGGGTTCTGGCAAATCTGGCATCGAATCAGTCTATGGAGCTAAAAAGGGACATGGACAGGCCAAGCCTGTCACGGTACATAG